>PVIH01023113.1:0-25575 GCA_004025045.1 Sigmodon hispidus
TCGAGGCACAAACAAATCCTGGAATAAACTCCTAATCTCTTGATGAAAAGGTAGAGTACAAAGCATCAAGCTCTTCTTCTTCTTCTTCTTCTTCTTCTTCTTCTTCTTCTTCTTCTTCGTCGTTGTCTTCTTCTTTTCTCTCTCTCTCTCTCTCTCTCTCTCTCTCTCTCTCTCTCTCTCTCACACACACACACACACACAATCAATCAATCAATCAATTAGTCAATCAAATGTGCACACACATACACACATGTATTCTTGTATGGTCACATGTGCATACACAGGCACATACACAAAAAAGAAAGAAAGAATTCCCAAATGCTACATGTATGTTCCAACACCTGACATCAGGCTTCTTAGCAGATATTCTACCAGACAGCAGAGGGAGAAATGAGATATTCACAGTGTAACAAGAGACGAAATCTACCCAGCAAAATGATCCTTCAAAAAAGAAAAGATGCAAGGACATCCCTAGACAAACCAAGGTAAGAGGATTTATCTTCACTCAATCTTCTGAGAAATTCTGATGTGAATCTTCTCATTGAAAGATGGAAACAATAATGGGGGCAGTGGGGGGATTAGAAGGTGTAAAACTTTCTGGTAGGAGTAATTATGCAGACCAATTCATAATGCTCTAATGATATAAACAGATTGCATGAAAGAATTATATCTTAAAAATAAATATTAAAAAGAAAATAATGGAATATGTTTAAAACATAAACAATGTAAATAATAAACATTAAAAATCTACAAGGTGAAATTTTATGATCAACACAAACTTCTAGAAGCAGAAGAGATGGCTCAGTGGTTAGGAGCACTGGCTGCTCTTGCAGAGGACCCAGATTCCACTACCAGCACCCACATGGAAGCCCATCACCATCCATAACTCTAGTTCTGGGGTGTTTGACCCCATCTTCCAGACCCTGTGAACAAGTCTGGGTACACGCACATTACACTAATATGTATATGCATACAAACAAACACACATACAATCTCTTTAATAAAAATTAAAACATAACTAGAGAAATATCACATAGTCACAAAGGAAAACTGTACAGAAAAAGGGAAAGAAAATAAACTGTAGATATACCAGAAAGCAATAATAAACTGGGACAAAGCACATAACCTGTAAACAGTTATCTTAGCTGTAACAATTAAAATCTCCAATTAAAAGATGTAGAGTAGTGATCAAATGGATTTTAACAGAAACAACTGTCTGCTCATGACAGACATGGTCTGTAAGGACAAAAGCCAGAAGCGAAGAGATATAAAAGCACGCTCTATACAGATGCACTCCAAAATAAAGCAGGAGCAGCCACACTTACACAGTATAAAATAGACTTTAGACCAAAAGTACAAAAATGACAGAGATATCTTTATCTAATAATGGAGGATCCAGAAAAAACGAACAATTACAAACATGAACCCAATATTAACTATATAAACAAATTTTAATAACTCTGAAGGGAAAACTCCAACTCAGTAACAATATATGACTTAAACACATCGCCTTCATTATGGATGGATCATTCAGGTGGAAAATCAACACACCAGAGGTAGTCACATCTCGGTAAAGTGACCTATAAGATGTCTTTAAGCTACACACATGTGTTCCTCTAAATACCATGTTCACCATTCTCCAAAATGTGTCAGAAAATCAGCTACAAAACAACAGCTTCTAACATTTTTAAAATTGAAATCACATGAATTTTTTAACTAAAAGACAATAAATATTTAAAAAGACAAGATTTTTGTAAACTATACAAATATGTGCAGATTTAAAATTTATTAATAACTAAGTGACTCAATAAAGAAACTAATAAAGATGTTTTGATTTCTTGAGATACAGGACAATGAAGATATCACATATCAAAAGCTAGGGTACACAGCAAAAATCATATGAACAGAGAAGTTTATGAAAATAAAGGCATTTAAAAAGGAAAGTTCTTAAATGAACAGTTTTTTATTGTACCACAAGGAATTAAAGATCAAAACAAAACAAATCCAAAATTAGTGGAAGAAATAATAAAGATCAGAGCAGAACTCAACAAGGTAATGACAAGGTACAAAAACCTAATGACCCAAAAATTGATTTTTTCAAAAATAAAGGGAGAGAGACAGAGAAATGAACAAGTCCTTAACAAAACCAAGAAGTGAAGATAGAAGACTCAAGCCCCTAAAGAACAGAAATGAAAATGTGGCTATCACAGCCAGCACCACAAAATACAAATGATCTCTAGACTGCCATAAGTAGCTACACACCTGAACTCTAATAATTTAGAAGAATCAGAGACATTAGTGGACACAAACACCTAATCAAGACTGAAGCATAAAGAAACAATACTTGCCTAGGTTCGTGTTTTTGTTTGGAAGTGAAATGCCCCACTGTGTATTTGAGCACCTGCTCACCCACTAGAAGGGCTGTCTGTTCTGGGGAGATTATGGCACTTTAGGAGGGCAGACCCTTACTAAAGGAAGTTTGTCACTGAGGACAGCCTTAGGACTTAATAGCTTTGCCCCACTGCCTGCTCTTGCTGTTGCTGAACAGCCAAGGGAGGAGTAAGCTTCATATTCCTGCTACCATAATTGACTATATTCCATGGGTATTGTAAGCCAAAATAAATCCTTCTCCCATAAGTTTCTTTTGTCAGAGTATTTTATTGTAACAAAAAAGAGAGAAAGAAAGAAAGAAAGAAAGAAAGAAAGAAAGAAAGAAAGAAAGAAAGAAAGAAAGAGAAAGAAGAAAACTAATACAGGCAATAACAATAACAATAATAACAATGCAATAGCAAGTACTGGAATTGAATTAGTAACAAAAAAGTTTCACCTCAAAGAATAGCAGATAGGATAATTGATAAGTAATGGAAGACTTGAAATGTGTGTGGACATAGGGGATTGCCCCTTTTGTATTTTGTTATCCTCCACAAGAAAAATGTCTGAAAGCAGTAACAGCCCAAAAGCTGGAATCATAAGCAGCCATCCATCTGCAAGTAGCACTGCTACACGGGTAGCCAGGGCCAGCAGACTAGACAATAGTGTACTTCCAGCCCAATCAGCAGGAGAAGAAATGCTCTGTAAATGAAAATGACCTTTCTAATAGTTTTGATACACAGTACCAGAGGTTTGTTTGACAAATACAGAAGTGCATAATTAGAAGTGGGCTGGTGTTGAGACAAAAACCTTAAAGTGTATTTCTTTAAGGTGTCACACAATTCATTACAAGAAGCTGGAGAGTGACATTCTGTTAGGGAGTGGTTAAATTGTCACCCAAACGACTGTCATTGAACCTAATGAAATGACTTTAAGTCAGACTGTTGATGGTGCACTGGCTAATATCAGATGCATTAGATAAAGTACCTGGGCAAATAGCCAAAATGGGGATGGGGTTGCTTATGAGTAAATATAACCAGACCCCAAGTGCACATAAAGTGCAGAGTTAGAAAAATGAAACTATTTCACATCAAACTGCAAGAATGGTCACTAAAACCTGGCTCCAACCTGGCATGGTATAACATGCCTGAAATTCAGCATGTGGAAAGTCAAGAGGAGCTGTGCCAGAGCACTTGCCTAGCATGTTCAAGGACCTGGTTCCAGTACCTTCTGCACTCCTTTGCACTCTCCCCTACCCACCCCCTAAAAGCTAGCTCAAAACAGAAAGGGGGAAATAAAAGACCAACACAAAGGCCCAGCCACTTTCAAAAGACAAGGATCAAAAGAATGCTCTTTCATGAGACCTTTCAAAAGACTGAAGTACTACATAGAATACCCTTTCAGCTGCATCCGAGGATTCATAAGAACATTAAACATCTTGTCCCAGAAGCCTAAAGTGACTAAAATATTTTTACTTGGGTTAGGAGAAAGAATCATATCCTCAAAATAACAGTAGGTGTGGCTTTGGCCAATAATACCATTTGGAATCAAATACTTGAAAACTTCTAATGTTTTTAAGTCTTTTATGCCAGAAAAGAAATTGTTTTACATAGTATGAAAACACACTGTAGAGCTGGAGAGCTGCCTCAGCAGCTGACAGCACTAGGTGCTCTTCCAGAGGACCCAGGATTCGGTCTAGAGTCCATAGGTGGCTCACAGCTCTCCAAAATTCGAGTCCCACAGATCTGATGCCCTCTTCTGGCCTCTGCACTACAGTTATAAGGTTTGGGGCCTTGTCTGGCTGGCAGTCTAGACCCACAAACCTAGCTGCCTGCCACTGCTTAGGCCCTCCAAAAAATGACTCAGACACTTATATTAATTTTATATTGTTTGGCCTATGTCTCAGGTATATTATTAGCTACCTCTTTTATCTTAATTCAACCCATATCTATTAATGTGTTTTGGCATGTGACCCATGGCTCACTTGTGCTCTTTATATGTTTTTTCTTTGGCAGCTGCATCTAGACTCTCTGACTCCACCCTGACTCTTCTCTCCATCAGGTTATCTCCTCCTCAGCAAGTGCAGGAGGTCCCAATGTCCCAAGGTGGCTTAGTTCAACATCCACTCCAGGCTCACCCTCACATCAAGACTTACTCAGGTGTTCCTCTGAAAAAAATGGGCTCCGGGTGCCAGTCCAAGGTGTTTCACATCCCAAGATGTTCAGTGGTTGTGGTTTGCAGCTTGGACATGCATAGCATTTTTTTGTTTAAAGTCCACCAATGAGTGAGTACATCTCCTATTTATTTTTCTGAGTTTGTGAGACCTCACTCAGGAAGATATTCTCTATTCCATTCATTGGCATGCAAATTTTAGGATATCATTTTTTTCTCACTGCTTAGTAGTACTCCATTGTGTAAATGTACCATAGTTTGTTAATCCATTCTTCAGCTGAGGGGCATTTAGGTTGTTTCCAGGTTCTTGCTATTATGAATAATGCTGCTATGAACATAGTTGTGCTAATGCCTTTAGAATGCGAATGTGCATCCTTAGGGTATATGCCCATTAGTGGTATTTCTGGGTCTTAGGGGAGACTGATTCCCAGTTTTCTGAGAAATTGCCATAATGCATTTCCGAATGGTTGAACCAGATTACACTCCCACCAACAATGGAGGGGTGTTCCCCTTGTTCCACAACCTCTCCAGCATAAGCTATCATCTATGTCTTTTATCTTAGCCAATCTGACAGGTGTAAGGTTGTATCTCAAAGTTGTTTTGATTTTCATTTTTCTGATGGCTAAAGATATTGAGCACTTTTTCAAGTGCCTTTCAACCATTTGTAATTCTTCTGCTGAGAATTCCCTTTTTAGTTCTGAGTCTCATTTTTTTGATTGGGTTATTCAAGGTTTTGGGGCTCTATTTTCTTGAATTCTCTATATATTTTAGAAATCAGTCCTTTGTCACTTGCAATGTTGGTGGAAATATTTTCCCATTTTTAGGCTGTCATTTTGCCTTTTGGCTGTGTCCTTGGCTTTATGGAAGCTTCTCAGTTTCAGGAGCTTCCACTTCTTGATTGTTGTTCTTAGTGTCTGTGCTACTGGTGTTATATTTAGAAAGTGGTCACCTATGCCAATATGTTAGAGGGTATTTCCCACTTTCTTTTCTATCAAGTTCAGAGTGACTGGGTTTATGTTGAGGTCTTTGATCCACTTGGATTTGAGTTTTGTGCAGGGTGATAGGTTTGGATCTACTTGAATTTCTCTACTCTACGATCCAGCTCTGACAACACCATTTGTTAAAAATACTATCTTTTTTCCACTGAGTATTTTGAGCCTCTTTGTCAAAGATCAGGTGTTCATAGGTTTTTGGATTTATGTCAGAATCTTCAATTCCATTGATTCACAAGTCTGTTTTTATGCCAGTATCAGGCTGTTTTTATGTCTTTAGCTCTATAGTATAACGTGAAGCTGGGGATGGTGATGCCTCCTGAGGTTCTTTGGTTGAGCAAAATTGTTTTGGCTATCCTGGCTTTCCTGCTATTCCAAATGAAATTGACTATTGTTCTTTCCAGGTCTGTAAAAAATTGTGTTGGGATTTTGATGGACAGTGCATTGAATCTGTAGTTTGCTTTTGATAGGATTGCCATTTTTACTATGTTGATCCTATCTATCCAGGAACATGGGAGGTCTTTCCATTTTCTTATATCCTCTTCAATTTCTTTCTTCAGTGATTTAACGTTTTTGTCAAATAGATTTGTTACTTCTTTGGTTATGGTTACTCCACGGTATTTAATGCGATTTGCAGCTATTATAAAGGGTGATGTTTCCCTTATTTCTTTTTCAGTCCTTTTATCTTTAGTGTATAGGAGGGCTACTGATTTCTTTGAGTTAATCTTGTTCCTGCTACATTTCTGAAGGTGTTTATCAACTGTAGAAGTTCCTTGAAAGAATTTTGTGGGTCACTTATATATACAATCATATCATCTGCAAGTAGAGATAGTTTCACTTCTTTTCCATTTTGTATCCCCTTAATCTCCTTTTGTTCTCTTATTGTTGTAGCTAAAACTTTGAGAACATATAGTTCTCAAAGAATAGATAAGAGGAGAGAGGACATCTTTGTCTAGTTCCTGATTTTAGTGGGATTGCTTTGAGTTTTTCTCCATTAAGTTTGATGTTGGCTGTCAGCTTCTTGTAAATCACCTTTATTATATTTAGATATTTTCCCTGTATTCCTGATCTCTCCAGGACTTTTATCATAAAGGAGTGTTGGATTTTGTCAAAAGCTTTTCCAGCATCTAAGTATATGATCATGTGGTTTTTGTTTCCTTCTGTTTGTTTATATGATGGATGACATTTACGGGTTTTTGTATGTTGAACCATACCTGCATTTCTGGGATGAAGCCTATTTGATCATGATGGATGATATTTTTATATGTTGTATACAGTTTGCCAGAATTTTGCTGAGAATGTTTGCATCAATATTCATGAGGGAAATTGGTCTGTAATTCTCCTTTGTTGCTTCTTTGAGTGGCTTGGGTATTAGGGTAATTGTGGCCTCATAAAAAGAGTTGGGCAATATTCCTTCAGTTTCTATTGTGTTAAATAGTTTGAGGAGTATTGGTAATAGCTCATCTTTGATTGTCTGGTATAACTCTGCACTGAAACCATCTGGACCTGCGGTTTTTTTTTTTTTTTTTTTTTTTTTTTTTTTTTACTTGGGAGGCTTTTAATGACAGCTTCAATTTCCTTTAGGGTTATAGGTCTGCTTAGGTATTTAATCTGATCTTGATGTAATTTTGGTAAATGATACCTGGCCAGAAAGCTGTCCATTTCTTCTAGGTTTTCCATTTTTGTGGAGTATAGATTTTTAAGGTATGACCTAATAATTCTCTGGATTTCCTACCAGTCTGTTGTTATGCCCCCCTTTCATTTCTGATTTTGTTGATTTGGATACTCTCTGCTTTTTGGTTAGTTTGGGTAAGGGTTTATCTATCTTCTTGACTTTCTCAAAGAACCAACTCTTTGATTCATTGATTCTTTTTATTGTTCTTTTTTGTTTCAATTGTATTGATTTCAATTCTAAGTTTAATTATTTCCTGTTGTCTACTCCTTCTAGGTGAGTTTGCTTCTAATTGTTCTAAGGCTTTCAGCTGTGCTGATAGTTCTCTATTGTGGGATTTCTATAGGTTTTTGATATAGGCATCTAATGCTATGAATTTTCCTCTTAAGACTGCTTTCATTGTGTTCCATAAATTTGGGTATGTCGTGGATTCATTTTTGTTAAACTCTAGAAAGTCTTTGATTTCACTCTTAATTTCTTCCTTGACCCAGAGGTGGTTTAGTTGAGTGATGTTTAGTTTCTATGAGATGGTAGGCTTTCTGTGATTTTTGATGTTGTTGAACTCTAACTTTAGGCTCTGGTGGTCTAATATGATACAAGGGATTATTCCCATTTTGTATTTATTAATATTTGCTTTTATGACCAATTATGTGGTCAATTTTAGAGAAACTTCCATGTGGTGCTGAGAAATATGTATATTCCTTTGCATTTGGGTGGAAGCTTCTATAAATATCTATTAAATCCATTTGCATCATTACCTCTTTTATACCCCTTATTTCTCTGTTGAGTCTCTGTCTAGTTGACCTGTCCAAGGGTGAAAGTAGGGTATTGAAGTCTCCTACCCTTAGGGTGGGAGAACTGATGTGGGATTTGAGCTTTAGTAGTGTTTCTTTTACATAGATATATGCCCTTATATTAGGGGCATAAATATTCAGGACTGAAATCTCATCTTGACCAATTTTTCCTGAGATGAATAAGTAGTGTCCATCCTGGTCTCCTTTAATTGATTTTAGTTTCAAGCCTACTTTGTTTGATATTAGGATGACAACATCAGCTTGTTTCTTAGGGCCATTTGATTGGAAAACCTTTTCTCAACCCTTTACTCAGAGCCTGTGTCTGTCTTTAAGGTTGAGGTGTTTTTCTTGTTTACAACAGAAGCATGGCTTCTGTTTTTGTATCCATTGTGTTAGTGTGTGTCTTTTTATAGATGAATTGAGTCCATTGATATTAAGGGATATTAGTGACCATTGATTGATATTTCCTGTTATTTTTAGTGGTGGGTTGTATGTATTTTCTTTCTCTGGGTTTTTCTTTTGTAGGATTATTGATTGTTTGTGATTTCCTGGGTGTATCTGAGATCCTTAGGTTGGAGTTTTTCCTCTAATGATTTCTGAAGGGCCAGATTTGTAGATAGGTATTGTTTAAGTCTGACTTTACCATGAAATATCTTGTTTACTCCATCTGTGGTGATTGATAGTTATGCTGAGTACAGTATTCTAGTTTGGCAGCCATGCTCTTTTAGTGTCTGTATAACTTCTGACCAAGCCCTTCTTGCTTTCATTGTTTGCACTGAAACAATGCAAACATTTATAGGTTTGTTGGCCCTTTCCTTTTGCAGCTTTTAAAACTTTTTCTTTGTTCTGTATGTTTTGTGGCTTGATTATTATGTGGTGAGCATACTTTGGGGGGTCAAATCTATTTGGTGTTCTGTAAGCTTCTTGTATCTTTATAGACATTTCCTTCTTTAAGTTGGGAAATGTTTCTTCTATGATTTTATTGAATATATTATCTGTACCTTTGAGCTGGAATTATTCTCCTTCTTCTATTCCTATTATTCTCAGGTTAGGTCTTTTTATGATGTCCCAGATTTCCTGAATGTTTTGTGTTATGGCTTTTTTGGTTTTAGTATTTTCTTTGACTGATATAACTATTTCCACTATTGAGTCTTCCACTCCAGAGATTCTCTCTTCCATCTCTTGGATTCTGTTGGTTATGCTTTTATCTGTAGTTCTAGCTCTTTTCTTCAGGATTTCTATTTTCATCTTTGCCTCATTTTGTACCTTTTTCATTGCCTCTGTTTCACTTTCTAGTTCCTGGAATGTTTCTTTCTTTCTGTTTTTTTTTTTTTGGTTTTTCTTTCCAGGATTTGTTCATCTCTTCCAATTTTTTGTTTGTATTTTCTTCTATTTCTTTAAGAGAATTTTTTATATCCTCTTTGAAGGCTTCAATAACCTTGATAAAGTTGTTTTTGCTGTTGTTTCCTTCTGATTCCTCTTCATTGTTCTGTTCATGTTTGTAGTTGTAGAACCATCAGTTTCTTCTAGTGTTGCCTTGTTGTTCCTTATATTGCACTGGAGTCTGCCCATGGCTTCAGTGGTTCACAATTAGTCAGCTCCTAGTCAGTTGTGGCTAGAGGGCTTGTGTGTCTCCTCTCTGCTCTGAGCAAGGGGTCTGTTTAATCTTTGACTCTGCTCTGGACAAGGGACTGCGTTTCCAAGCTCCTCAGTCCTTGTCTGATGATGCAGTTTGCCCTGGAGATGGGGCCCAGCTGGGCAGGGCCTAGGGCTTTCTGCTGGGAAGAGTCTGAGATCAGACCCTTGGGTTCGAGCCCGATCCTGGAGAGGAATTCTCCGGGCTGGGCAAGACTTAATTTGTTAAGAGAAATTTTTATTTTTACATCAGCTTTAGTTGCAGCTGAGATGATTTCTGGATGTAATGATGATGTTTGGCCAGGAGGTGTTGTGGTTATAGCACCAAATAATCACTAACTTGGGCTTTCAGGTTTGGTCTTCTATGAATATATATTCTAGCCAAGACAAATTCTCACAAAATCAGAACAGAGTACTGCAAACGAATGAAACAACACATGGAGAGAAGTGGCTTGCCCTTGCTTTACAAACACATTTTGTCAGCCTTGGGAAGTCTGGTACAATCTGGTATCATAGGTGTGTCCAAAGTTTGATGTACACAGTAGGTGCCTCAGCATGCAAGGAGACAGCAACTATGGGGTTACTGGTAGCCTGCTCCACCAGACAGAAAATATCCCATTTTAAAAGCAGCTGTGGATTGGCTTTTGGTCTATAAATCTGCTGCAGCTCCTCTAACTTCTAAGATGAAGGCTTCTCAGGACCTCGTGGCTCCAGTCCGAGGGCCAGAAGTTTACAGAGGACATTCGTTGGCCTCTGCTACCGCAGGCACCAGCGCAGCTTCCAGGAGCCCAGAGCTAGAGCCATGAGGTTGGCTTTCTGCTCACTTCCTTCCTCCCTCCAGGAGGAGTAAATACCAGTCCCCTTTAAAAAGGTCCGTGTCAGGCCAGAAAACCACATTGGGCACAAGATATCGTTGGCATAATAATCTCTGGCAACTGATTTTAAAAGGTTAATAATTATTTAGGGGGTTATAGGGAGACTTTCACTGATATAAGAGAATAAACAGTCTTGCGGTTCCTGGAAAGCAGTCCACAAGGCAGAGAGCAAACTGGATGAGAGACGCGCACACATGCACCCATTCTTAAACTGGACTGGCCATGCCCCAAATACTGGGGCTTCAGGTCCTAACGGTCATGCCTCTAGATCAAGATGATACAGTGCCTGCTCTCCATTACAGGTGC
Organism: Sigmodon hispidus; assembly: GCA_004025045.1. Taxonomy (NCBI): domain Eukaryota; kingdom Metazoa; phylum Chordata; class Mammalia; order Rodentia; family Cricetidae; genus Sigmodon; species Sigmodon hispidus. The sequence continues at coordinate 10,817 of PVIH01023113.1, forward strand.
TTATATTTATTTATTTTTTTAACTAAGAAGCTCAGATATAACATTTAAACCAAATTATTGATCTTACTTTTCCATTTCCTTGTGGCAGCATTATTTATTGTCACCTTTCTCATGGCTTCATGGGGGTCATTATGCATTTCTATGTTCGTTGACTTCAAGCCTGGGCCCAAAAATATTTTCCCAGTGGGATAGCAATAGTGTTCAAACAAATGTGTAAATCTCATCTCCAAAGGGATAAGGGACAGTTTATTTTGAAGCCTAATATGAGTGACTATGTCTGGGAAAAACAGATTTAGGTCACTCCAGATTCCACTGTGCAATATGGTAACAATTTTGTGCTGTTTTCATAGTAACAGAATGTAAGTCATCAGAACATGTTTCAAGTGACATGGTGAAAACATTAAGGAGGGTTGAAGCAAAAAGGGAAGGCTGTCATAGGTCTCGGATGGTATCTGACAAAGCTGTATTTGAAAAATGGAGTGCAGTGGTCATAGAGGGTGGGAGCCATGAAGAAAGAGTTACCATGCAGGAGCCACTCACATGGAGAGTTTTATTAAGAGAAGGAAAAGGGTGCACAGAGAAACCTTGTGAAAAGAGAGAGGGAGGGAGGGGAAGAGAGCAGGTGGGGGCTGAGAAAAAGAAAAGAAGGAGAGAAGAAAAGAGGAGGTGCATATACAACCTTTTGGGACTAGAGAGGAAGAGAGATAGAAATGGGGATGGGCTTGCCTTTAATAATGGGATTTAGCACTTGTGTATAGACTGCATGGACACAGACTTTGTAACCCTGGGATGTCTAAGTATTTGCCTGAGTACTGGCAACACATGCATGGCCATAGGACCCTGGGCGACTAGTAGAGATGCCTGAGTACTGACAGTGCATTTGTGACTGTAGGACCCTGGAGTCAGCTAGATATGCTGAAAATGCTAATAGCATAGTGAGCTTTTGGTTGGTTGGAAAGTCAGTGCTCTGTACATTCCAAATGACTTTCCTAAATGTCATACAGCTGTAAAATCAGGCACAGAGGACAGCAATAAATGTCTATAGAAGGTCTAAAGATACCCAAAGACTCTGAATCTACAACACCCCAATCCATAGTCACTGAAGTTCTAGTAAATTAATCAGCCTTGAAGAAGGTTCAGTTTGAAGATGAAGCTTTATTCTGGGAACTATTTTTTTTTCCACAGGAGATATGTAAAAACTAAGAATTGCTGCTTTTGTACGGTGATATTTTTATTTCATGTTGAAACTTTCCCCAAGGAGACACAACAAACATGTCTGTCTACGTACCCCAGATAGAGAAACCATGAAAAACCAAAGTGCAGATACAGAAGAGACACTAGCCCAGTCAATCATGTGGCTCTTCCAGCCTTTCCCTTCTCCACATACCTTCTGCCTTGCTAAAAACATTAGATCATATTTCTAAAGCTAGTCACCCAAGTCTAGTCCCTTATTCAACCACATCCTCCTCCTGAGGCTCACTACCAAAGTCCAGCAATCAGAAGACCCCTTTGGTTAACCTAATTAACATGCCCAATTAAAATTAATACCTCATCCTAACAGAGGTTTCCCCCTTTACATTTACCTATGTGCCATGTCTGTCTCCCCTCTAAGCAGTGGCAGCCCCTTGTCATCTTCCCCTTCTCCTTCATCCCCTGTCTCCTTTACCACTGCATCCTAGCCCATTTTAACACAGACCTTCCATTTCCATCCTCTGAAAATTACACCTGCAAGGTCATTTGCTGCTGTTTTTCTGCCTGAGTCAGAAAGCAGACACTTTAACTTTTCTTCCCTCCTTAATAAAGGATATGTTCATGAAAACAGGTGTTTGGGTGCAGTTGGTGCCTAACCCAGAGTCTGGAAGGGAACCTCCATTGTGCAGGAGGCCCCATCTGATACCACAGAAGTCCAACTTGGTGAACCATAAGTTTTATTGGGGTTCATTACAGGAAATTGCTCAAAGACAGCTGTATCACCATGGCTCACTCCAGCATGGGTGACAGTTCACAAAAGCTGAAGAACCTGGAGCACACTGCACAGTCTGTAGGCAACTCAACAGGTTGGAGAGTGTCTTTTCCTAATGATCCTTGTCTGAACCTCTTCCAGGAAGCTTGGCTGGTTTCTGTTTCTCTAAGACAGTTGGGCCATGAGTCTTCTTTGCAATTTAAGGGCCTAGCAATCTTCTTTGCATTTTGGCTCTGCTTTCACTGTTAGTGAGAGACCTAGCGAAACTGGTCAGTTTCCCGGACTTCCGGAAGCTTTTTGAGACCTTCCAGTTTAAAGTGCTTCTCTGCAGGATACAATGTTGCAATCTCAGCAGAAACTTCTACAGAACAGTTTTACATCTAGGGCTCCAACAATCTGCTACAGGAGGCTTCCACTAGGTAACCAATCCCCCCAAACCCCAATGTTTTATAATATCCACTTATATGCTTCCTGGAAAATAGTGTTTTCAAGTTACCTCAATGGACAAAAAACTCAAAACCATGTCCTATGAGGAATTATTGAAGAAAACAGAGGTATTCAGAGGAGATTTAAAGGGGCACATCTTACCATACTAACAAAGCTTTACGGCTTGGTTTGTTTGATATCTCCTATGAATACTTTGAATCTTTACTGTGTAATTTCTAAGGGAGAATAATACTTTACTCTCCCTCTGAAATGCAGGAATTTCAGCAGAGAGGATATGGTTATCCATGACATTCTTCTTACCTTCTTCCCTGTGCATCAAGGGTACCTGAGGATATCTACCATGAAATTGGGATTCTGTAGTCTCCTGCTCTAGAGCATGACTATGAGAACTGATATTGAGAGGTCTAAGCTCAGGGTGGTCTTCCATCATTGTCTTAATTGGCTATCATGACAAACATGCTCTAAAACATGATATACCAGCACCCAGTTCTTTGAAAATAGTGATAATTTACTCATATAGTTATTTGCCTTTTGGTAATCCAAGAAGCATCCATAATATCCAGTGAATGAGAATGGTCCCCATAAGCCATTTGAATTCTTGACCCTCAGTTGATGGAACTGTTTAGGAAGGATTAGCAAGTGTGGCTTTGTTAGAGGTGGTTTGTCACTAGGGACAGGTTTTGTAGTTTTAAAAGTCCATGCAATTCTCAGTTAGCTCTCTGCCTCCTACTTGCAGATAAGAATGTAAGCTCTAAGCCACCATACAGAACCATTCCTTCCACCTGCTGCCATATTCCCCACTATGATGGTCAGAGACTCAGCCTCAGAAACTGTAAGCTCAATAAACTGTCTCTTCTATAAGTCTCCTTAGTCATGGAATCTCCTTATAGTAACATAAAAGTAACTAAGACTTGAAGAATAAAAACCAGGGAGGTCAATGTTTTTGTCATGGCAGAGGTCATCAGCTCTCAGAGGTTCACATGGAAGAAAACCAAACCTCTTAGAACTTCGGCCCCAAAGTCCCATAAAGTCCTTTCTACTCACATTCTATTAGCCAAAGTACATACATGGCATGCAACATGAATGGGGTACTGAAGTTCATTATGCACACAATATCTCTGCAAAAGCACAATGTACATAACAGTATCTCAGGGACACAAAGAACAGAATATATTAATTAAATCTGCCAAAGTACCAAAGAACATAAAAAAGTGGGCCAAAAGTTATGCTGATCTAAAGACTATGGAGCCTCCATTGAATGAGGTCAGAAAGGCATGTTCATCAGAGACATTTCAGTCAAAACTGAGTATTTTGTGGGAGCTGTGTGTAGAGGAGGAGATGCAATGTCATCTTCAACTACTCTCTACTGTACTCTTTTTAAGGTAGAGTCTTTCTCTGGACCTGAAACTCAGGGAGGGGTGTGTGTGTGTGTGTGTGTGTCCTACCCCTCCCCATGTACTTCTTAGAGGCTGGCAGACATTGAACCTCAGTGGCCTTCCTATTTCCACTCTCCTCAGTGCTGGGATTGTAGGCCTGCACAGACTATGTCCAGCTTGTTAACATGACTTCACCTTTGCTCTTAAGCACTGAGCCATCTCTCCAGCCCTACTTTTTGGAATCTTATGGTATGGGGCTGCTATAATTCAACAAGAGTAAGAATGAAATTAGGTCAACAATACCACTAAAGATTCATTGCATTGATTACATAGATGGTCTACTGATGAAAAAAAAAAAGTAACTACTAGCAGAAATCCATGCCATCAAATTACTGCAGTCACTCACCATCTCAGAGACTTGCATCAGCCATTCTTCATTCAGATGAAGTTGTATTAAGAACCAAGTCACTGAATAAAACTGAGGGAAAGCCTTACAATGTACAATTCATATCCTTTTAGCAGTTGAGGAAAAGCCAAGCAGCCAGAAATGACTAGACTTAGAGAAGTTCTTGAATATTGCTGTCTGCAGTGCACTGTTCCAATAAGGTGCCTGCACCTGTTCTCACAGTAAGCTTTCTTACCAATTAAGTCCCTAAAAAGTGGGTCTCTTGGCAGTAATTTGTAGTAATATGTTGTTTATCAAGTAAAGCTTGTCTGAGGATCAGAGGACAGAGCCAGTCACAGATTTACCCAGGGAGTGGTGGCATCCACCTTTAATCCTAGCATTGAGAAAGTTGAACTAGGAAGTGAGATAGCTGGGTAGAGAAAGAAAGAAAAGACTGGAGGAGATAGGAGTTCAGCCCTATACTTGTGATTCCCTTTCCTTTTGACTGATGACTCAGAAGAATTCAGTCTAAAAATTTGTAAGAGGTGGCAAAGTAGGAAGTGGCTGTGGCTTGTTCCTCTGACTCTGATTGTTCAGCTTTTCCCTAATATCTGGCTCAAGAATACCAGTTAGTTAGGATTCATGCAATATCTGGTGCCCAACTTTTGGGGACATTAATTCTCAAAAAAAGCCACTTGTCTGTGGCTTTACAGTCACCAGCAAAGGCCAGAGTTATATGTAGTTGGAGTCATTACCAGGCTGGCTAGGTTTTCCTTTTTGAGTTAGCTTCCAGCAAGCTCTGCCTTTTAAGCTGCTCATGCCACATGTTTCTTCTCTATTGTAGTGTTTCAGATAATGAATCCCCTTTCCCAGTGGGTTTTGACTTTCCCTGGTCCTTGGTTACACTCGGTATCAACCTCAATTCACCCTCATCTGAATCGCCATCGTCAGCTGATTTGGTAAGACAATTGGGATTATTAAAAAGAGGAATGAATTAGTTTAAGACAGAGATATTTTTCCCACATTGAAAATGGGAAACAGTATTACAATAGAAAAAAATGGTCTTTGTTTGATAACAAACTAGACAGTTTGAAAATGGAATCATTAAAGGAAAGAATAGTTAATGTAGATAAGATTAATGTAATATCTATTATAAATATTATTTGTTTGATTATTCTTATTTTAAGCATAAAAATGTTGGTTTATATGAGTGTCAAGTTGGTTGATATGAGTGCCAAGATACAAGTATTAGAAAACTTTTCTAAAAAAATGATCATAGAAATTTTAGACCCAGACAGAATTGAAAGTAGAAGCAGTATCAGCATTGCCTTATAAGGTCACAGAGAAACTGTCTAAAGCTTTCAAATAGTCAACCTTAATTTATCTAGGAACCTTACAGGAATTTTCAAATAATAGAAATCCCTCCAGACTGTGTAAGCCCTGAATGGACTCCTATGCAAATGTTAGACTTGAGGAAATTCAAGGAAGTAATAGTCTCCTATGGCATGCACTCACCACTTGAAAGCATATGTTAACTCCTAGTCAACTTGTAATAGAATTATCTCTAAACACTGGACAGATATGGTTACATCAGTTTCACAGGTAAGTCCCCAATTACATGGAGGACCTGGTGGAAAGATGAGGCTAAAATCATTGAACAATGTAGTAGGGCTAGAGGTATTGAAATCTCTCAAGACCAACTTCTTGGGAAGGAAGAGTATGCTAGCATAGAAAGACAATCTTTATGAATACACCCTGGCTTTATGATGCATGGGGCCTTGATTGCTTCAAATACAATTGAAGAAGAGGAAAAGAAAATTTACAAAAGTGATGCAGGGCCTGAAAGAAACCTTCACTGATTTCTTAGAAAGATTGACTTCAGCAGTAGCTAGAATGGTACAAAATTCAAAAGCTATGCAAATAAATAAATCTCTGGATTTTGATAATGCTAATTCACAATGCAAATAAATAATTATGCCATTAAAAAGTAAAGATCAGCATCCTTGGAAGAATGGATCAGAGATACAATGAATATCGAATTTTATAACTATGATGATGCTTGGGTGGGAGAAATTATTTCTAGAGATCTAAAGAAAAATCAAAATAGCAAATGTTACAACTGTGGAAAGCAAGGTCACCTAAAAAGGGACAGTAAACATTGCCTTTCTAGGAACATTTCTTTGCTAAGAATAATCCTAACAGAATATTCCTCCCTTCTGGTTTATGCAGGTGTGGCAAAGGCAAGCATTGAACTAATAAATTCAAGTCAGTGAGAAACAAGCAAGGAAACCTTTTGCTTGCCCTTGAGAGGCCTCTTTCAGGCTCCCATATAAAATTCAGTCAGCCCTATCCTGTCATCTTGGAGGAAACATCTTTCCAGAGCAATTAAAGAACTTAAAGCCTATTTTTTAAAAACTATACTTGTGGTGGAAATGTTCTCTGTATACTGAAAATAAAGAAGCTGTTTTGGCCTATGTAGAACACAGTAGAAGTGGGTGGAGAATCAGAGAATAGACAGGAAGAAGGAGGACAGAGTTAGCCAGTCTCCATCTGACCCCCAAGGAAGAAATATGTAAGGAATCCAGGTGAGCCCTGGGCCAGGCCATGTGGCAGATAGAATACTAGAAATGGGTTGAATTAAGATGAAAGAGCTAGCTAGTAATGTGCTTGAGACAAGGGCCAAACAGTATGAAATTAATATAAGTGTCTGGTTCATTTCTTTGGGGGGAAAAATCTGTCATGGGCTAGGTCTAAACCTCTGGCCCAAATGAGCCTGGAAACTCTACAACAGATGGCATCCCAGTGTGGGCCGAACACCCACATAAATGCTGAGAAAGTTTAAAAGCTTAAAAAGTATTCTAGACCACTGAAACAGAGCCAAAAGTGGCTTTCTGAATTGCATATCTGAATTGATTTATGGTACAGAGACAGCGTGGTGTTCAGGCTGGAATTTAAAAATGGCATGTCCGCAGCACACAGCTTAAACCCATAAGTTTAATGGAAGACTTGGCATAAGTGTGATTGATTTAAGGTTTCTGCTTATTTTGAACAGAAAGGTAACAGAGTCAAAAACAGTTTTTCTGGTAGCATCATTTCCTGAGTCCGCTCTCAGTGCTGACAGCGAGAGATGCAGCAGGTACCTCCACCATATTGAAACGCCCGCCAAAATGGGCGGAGTCAGTAATCACAGTGATCCTAGCATTTTAAAAGCTCTTCTGGATGAAAAATGATTAAGAATTCTCAATAAAACAGATTTAGACTCACAAAGCCTCTAAACAGGGTACAATGTATGTAACATACACATAGGCTTCAGAGAGAGAGAAAAAAAGGGTAAAGAAAGCCCTTAAGAAAGAGAAATAGGGAGGCTGGAGAGATGGCTCAGCGGTTAAGAGCACCGTCTGCTCTTCCAGAGGACCCAGGTTCGATTCCCAGCACCCACATGGCAGCTAACAACTGTCTGTAGTTCCAGTTCCAGGCAAACACCAAGGCAAATAAATAAATAAATAAATAACGTTTTTAAAAAAAAGAAAGAGAAATAGGAATAAAGATAAAAAGGCAACCAAAAGATGGCAGATAAACAGAGAGTCTGGATTATGATAATTGTATTTTCTTTTAATTTCTTATCTTTTAATGAGCTAACTGCAGAAAGACAGTTGATTGCTAAGGCTGCTAAGTTGGACAAACATATATAAAGATATCTTGACTTTGAAATCTGCTTATAAGAATATGTTGCTTGTGAAAGGAGTTTCTGTTTTTGTCTCCACAGAAGATCAAGACCTGTGGATTGGTTCCAGGCAAATGTGGTTTCATTTGCCAAGGCCACCTACAAATTCTCTGATGGGAAGATCAGCTTCCAAGATGCCAGTTGAGATGATCCAGACTCAAGATTCCATGAGATTGCCAACTTCCCTTTGTCAGCAGGAAGTAGTAAAAAAAAGCTACATCCAATTTCCCCAAAATATTGCTTATTAATGTTTGTTTTCATTTTAAATGGCTAATAATCATAGTCAATCTCTTTCAAAAAAAAGAGGAGGAGAATATGATATAGATGGATTTTGGTTTATTGATACAAACTTAAGGCTCATTTTGTTATGCTGTATGTATTTTTCTACTCTTGATTAAGGTATGATGCTGATGTAACTCATTTAAAGTTGTAATGTTTAACTGAGAAATGTAGATTAATAGTCATTTATGATAACCAAACTTATAATCATGTTAGTTAGATTTCTGAAGGTATACAAAGATATATTTTAATAAATAGGTAGTCTTCAATCACTTCAAAGACATGCAGAATATGGCATTTAAAATATTTTAAGAACTTAGACTTTTCTGGAGAGTGAGACAGGTCTGCTTCTGGTAGCACCAATGTATTTCAGGAAAATGATGGGCACTGAAGAAACTTCAAGTGGAATTTACTTTGTGGCAACAGTTAGCCACTGGACAAAAAACTGTTCTGGTATTGATTGCTTGATAGTATGCTGTACAACCTGGATATGCAGGTTCCATAGGAAAGTGACCTCTGAACTTTGGCAGAACAAGCCGAGATGGTCCTTCAGGTTCCTGTTTCACAGAAAAAATTTCCAGACATTTTTCAGGACACAAGGAGAAGCCACTGATGGTACCACTGAAAGGTATGCCAGAGATTTGGGGCCTATGGGCTGAAGAGAATGCCCTAACACTGCAAAGAAACTTTGAGTGACTGTCCAGGCAGACAGCTGTCATTTCTGTTGTTTTCTAGATTTTGGAAGTTGCTTGCACTTCCTGTTTATTTGGGTAATATTATATCCTTCTGTGGTCTTTGATGTGGTTGAAGGTTTAATAATTATAGGTATAGCTCTTTTTAGTTTAAAAGGTATATTATATATGAAACTTTAGACTCACAAGAATAAGGTAGATATTGTAACTGTAATTTTTGCTTGATAGCTGTTCTGTTGTATGTAATTTTTCTATATGGAAATTGAAACCTTCTGTGGCAAGCCGCCTCTGTCCTGCAGAACAAGTCACCACACGCACGATTCTTCTCGGATCACACTTTATTGGAGTACAGCTCAGTTGTGAAATGGTGGAAAGAAGACCCCAAGCCTGAGATTCAGCCTGCTTATATATGGAAGCCTGGCACGTGATTGGTGCCCATCACAATGCCTCATTAACATATGGCTGGTGATTGGTTCAAAGTAGACTCATTAACATATGGCTGGTGATTGGCCCAAAATAATGGCTCATTAACATATTTGAGGACCACATCGGATAGGTCCTTTCTCAATGCCTAATTAGCATAGGCACATCGGATTGGTCACTACTCGATGCCTAATTTGCATAAGTGGCAATAGAATGTTCCGGCAAGTTGTACAAAGGCAAACCGTGCCCTACATCTCCTCCTTTTTTGTTTTCTAATGGCACAAACAGGATATAGCCCATACAGGTGTTCACCTCATGATGTGCCCACCGCTCAAAGGCTGTTTCCTGCTGCCAGGATCCCCAAGACGCCTTCCTGCATGCAAGGCCAGTGAGGGTGGCAGGGTGTAAAGGCCGTCTCAGAGGAGTATGATTCCCTATAGAGGTGCAATGGCAGCTAAAGCCTCTCTGTGCAAGGGCAATCATTGTAAATTCTTAAGGGCGGAGAGCCAGGCTGCAGGGGGGTGCCCTGCATCAACTGCCAAAAGTGCCTGAGTGAGTAGGACCTTTTCACGACGCGCTCTGATGTGAATACGGCAAACCAGCCAGAGGCAAAAAACAATCCCAAATAAACAGCAGGCTGCAAAAATTCCCACTCCCACCCACTCCTTGAAAAAGGGAAAGGCAGAAGTTTGCCAAGAAGTAAAGTCCCCAAATGGAACAGGTTCCAATCTTGTAGCATTCAAGCGTGCGATCAGGAACTTTTGCTTGAGGATCATCTTCTCGGCTTCCATAGACCAACTTACACTTAGAAATTCCCCAATTCTTCGGCTTTCATTCAAGGCATCTGAAACTACAAGAGGTGTAACACAAACATGCCCTAACTTCTGTACACAGCCCACTTGTATTAGGCCATATATATCTTCAATAGCCTCTTCTAGTAAATTTACTCTTTCGTTGGTGGCAAGGATACCACTCAACAAATGTGAATTAAACTGTACTTGCTCCTCGAAAATTTGCGAAGTTTGAGCCACAATATCATTAATTTCCTGAGCAGACTTAACTTGGCTGGCCATGGCTACACCTGCAGTAACTGCTGCAGCTGCTGAAATGGCAATGGCAGTCACAATAGCAGCCGTAATGACAAAGTCTCTCTTATGGCGTAACAGACTCATCATAGGGAACTGCTCTGGGTCAGCTTCCACTGGTATGGGGACAAAGGTAGGCATTCTAACAACTACTGCTGTAGTCACTACTGATCCATTCCAACACTCTGCCAACCAACAACTGCCTGAAGTGGTGCAGTCCTTACTAGAGTTAGTCAGGAGAAACATAAAAGGTGGCTTCAAACACACCAAAGCTGCTGACCCTGTGTAATTGCTAACCTCGTTGTTATAAGATGTTAATTTTAATTTCATCCTTGCTCTATGATCTGACTTCACCACACCTGACACATTATAAACCTTACCCAAGGATCCTTGCAAGTTCACAAGAGCAGAAACATCTGCACTAGCCCCTGCCTCATTAATCAATACCCAGGAAAAGAATGGCCATCCTTCAGCAAACCAAGTTGCATTCTCCGACTTCTCAACACTTCCCATATAGGGCCTCAAGCCAGGAGAAAATTCAAATCCTGGACTGAGCTGTTTACTTCCCCAAGTTCTATCTTGACAGGTAGTGAAGGTAGGAAAACTACTTATAAATGGTTGACAATAGGGAGCAACTATAGGTCTGGTTGTATTTTGTCTATTCTTATTACGGTTATATAATGGAACTATCCCTTCATGAATCAGGATCGTGGTAGTAACCTTCACCTCGTGATTTCCATTAACTCCTGATCCTGTGCCAGAGGCGGAACCAGTAGCTATCTGTCCCAAAGCCTCAGTTGATATATGCACGGGAACTTGATTGTCCTTTAGGGGGTTTACCAAATGAGTCAAGTTTTTTCTGGCTAGAAAAATACAGTCATCAGTCTCTTTAAGACTAAAGCAAAATGACTGATTCAAATTAATATTACTAGCATTATATTTTACCCAATTCGTGGAAAGGGGCTGGGCACAAGGGACATCTAATTCACACGAGGTGGAAAATATTGTAGGAAGAACTTTGGACTGAGCATGGACTGGCATAGGTAATGGCCAGGTCCGACTAATCCCCCAGAGTACCATCTTCTCTGCCTGAATCAGGGGGAAGACGGTCAGGAGTATCCATATCAGCTTCATCCTTAGAGTTGTCTTCAACACGTCTCGTCAATCTTGATGGCACGTAGACTGGCTCCTGATTCTGTGGAGAAACACATAAAGATCCCCTGGATCGAACAATAACACGATCCGGGCATCGCCATTGATTAGAAAGTACATCCTTCCACATAACTTTGCCTTGATTGTTGGGTTCTGACGTCATATGACGTTCGGCAACGGTTTCATTTTTATCATTTAAATTTAGAAAATTTATAGTGAATAAGGCAAGAAAGAGCCTTTGTTTGGGGGTGCAGTTCTCTGCTATTCCCCCTTTTTGTTTTTGTAGGAAATTCTTGAGCGTACGATACGCTCGCTCTATTATCCCTTGCCCTTGTGAATTATAGGGCAGGACTGTGATATGTTTCACTTGCATTTTGTGACAAAATGAGGCAAAACTCTTAGATGTATAGGCTGGCCCGTTGTCGGTTTTCAGTGTATCGGGCTTTCCCCAAGTTGCCCAAGCTTCAAGGCAGTGGATAATGACATTGTGAACCCTTTCTCCAGAAAGAGGTGTAGCGTGCATTACTCCAGAACATGTATCAATGGAAAAATGCACATACTGAAGCTTTCCAAAGGATGAAACATGGGTAACATCCATCTGCCAAATTTCAAGTGGAAAAATGCCTCTGGGATTTACTCCTATTTTTTGAGAAGGGCAAGAATTGCACACAAGCAGAACAGCTTTTCACAATATTCCTAGCTATTTCCCTAGAAATTTTAAATTTAGTTCTTAAAACCACAGATGAAACATGGTATGGTATAAGCTATGAAACTCTTGCACTTGTGTTTCAGAGTCCAATGCCACAAAAGCACGCGTTGCTAGATCAACTTGTTCATTGGCTTTTGCCATAGGACCAGGCAACAAAGAATGAGCTCGGATATGAGTAATATAAAAGGGATTGGATCGATGCAAAATCTCACCTCTTATTCCTGCTAAAAGTGAGGCTACCATACTAGAGGGTTTAATATAGGAAACAATTTCTAAATTTTTAACAGCATTCACCACATATGATGAATCGGATACCAAATTAAAAGACTCAGGAAAACATTTAAAAACCTCTAAAACTACTTGACATTCTACTATTTGGGGAGCATTTGGACGGCACTCAACAATTACAGGTGAGCCTCCTTGCACCATGTAGGCTCCTTTCCCAGTCTTAGACCCATCTGTGTAGATGGTTAAGGCATTGTTCAACGGTTGCTCCCTCGTGATCCAAAGAAACACCACAGGCTATTGAACTACAAATCTTAAAAGTTCACTCTTGGGCAAATGATTATCAATTGTACCAGAAAAGGCACAAACCAATATAGCCCATTCTGAGGTAGTGGCAGCCAATATCTCTACTTGTTCTTTTGGATAAGGAACTATAAGTCTGTCAGGTGTCTTGGCAAAAGATGCAATAGATTGTTTAATGCCTAATAACGCAACCTCAGCCGTCAGAGATGGATAGTGAGACAAGGTTCTCATTCCTGTAGATTTAGTATGAATCCACAGTAGAGGTCCTTCTTGCCAAAGAATACCAGTTGGAAAACCTAAAGTGGGGAGGATACACATCCAAATGGACTTGGATTCATCACAGCGCACCAACTGTGCCTTAGTAATTGCTTGCTCTACCTTTTGAAGTGCTATCTGAGCCTCTGGGGTTAGCTGATGTGGGGAATTAAGATCTGGATTTCCCTCCAAAATATCAAATAAAGGTTTAAGCTCAAAGCGAGTTAATTTCAAATATGGCCGAATCCAATTTATATCCCCAAGCAATTTTTGAAAATCATTTAAGGTCCTTAAACGATTGGTCCTAATTTTTACCTTTTGTGGTCTAACATGGGCATTCTGAATAATAGCTCCTAAAAATTCCATAGCTCCTCCCTTCTGTATCTTCTCTGGAGCAATAAATAAACCTTTATCTTTTAATTCTTTGGTTAACAAGCTTAATGCTAATTCTAACAATTCCATAGAAGGGGCTACAAGCAAAATATCGTCCATATAATGGACAATTCTAACACGAGGAAATTTATCTCTTACTGGCTGTAAAGCTCTATCTACATAAAGCTGACACATGGTAGGACTATTGACCATACCTTGAGGAAGAACAACCCATTGATATCGCTTATTGGGCTGTTCATGATTAATAGAAGGTAAAGTAAAAGCAAATTTTTCCTTATCCTGACTATTTAGGGGAATGGAAAAGAAGCAATCCTTAATATCTACTGCTACAACAGACCAATTCTTTGGAATAGCTGTTAACGTGGGTAGACCCCTCTGAATGGGTCCCATGACTTGCATTTGCTGATTTATGGCACGCAGATCATGAAGTAAACACCATTTTCCTGATTTCTTTCTGATAACGAATATGGGAGTATTCCAGGGAGACTGCGAAGTCTCTAAGTGCCCTAGCTGTAACTGTTCCTGAACCAACATAGAAGCTGCTTCCAATTTTTCTTTCGACAAAGGCCACTGAGGTACCCACACAGGTGTAGTGGTCCTCCATGAGATAGGAATCATAGGCTCAATGACCCCTATGAAAAACCCAAGCCTTGCCGATTGGTGTTTCCTTGAGCCTCTATTGGTGTGGTAATGCCTTGTAAATTACGTCCTAACCCTTTGCTTGGAACAAACCCTGATCTAATCATGATATTTTTTGCTGTGTCAGAATAATCATTAGTAAGCTTAAGATTCATTTGACTCTGGATATCCCTGCCCCACAGATTGATTGGCAGTCCTTCAACTACAAAAGGCTGAAACTTCCCCTTTTGGTCCTCTGTTTCCCATGCCAATTCCTTAGAGCTAATTCTAGGAGCATCTGCGTAACCTAAACCATGCAAGGTCTGCGAAGATGTTTGAAGTGGCCATGACCGTGGCCAATCTCTTATTGTAATTATACTTCTGTCTGCTCCAGTATCTACCAACCCCTGAAATTTTTTCCCTTCTATTATAAGATCAAGCATAGGGCGGTCATTAAGAGATAGTGACAGAAAGGCCAAATCAACTCCGGTGGATCCAAAACCTTTTGATCCCCGTTCTTTTGAACATGCAGGGTAATTGTCATGGAAAGAAGGCAAAATTAATAATTGTGCAATGCGATCACCAGGAGTTATGGTAATTATCCCTCGAGGGGATTGACACATTACTTTGATGACTCCAGTATAATCTGGATCAATAACTCCAGGCATAACAATGAGTCCTCGTAAGGTGGAAGAGGAACGGCCTAACACTAGCCCAACTGTCCCTTTTG
>PVIH01023114.1:0-25582 GCA_004025045.1 Sigmodon hispidus
CGGAACTCACTCTGTAGACCAGGCTGTCCCGGAACTCACTCTGTAGACCAGGCTGTCCCAGAACTCACTCTGTAGACCAGGCTGTCCCAGAACTCACTCTGTAGACCAGGCTGTCCCAGAACTCACTCTGTAGACCAGGCTGTCCCAGAACTCACTCTGTAGACCAGGCTGTCCCAGAACTCACTCTGTAGACCACCACACCCACTCCTAAACCTATCTTCACAAATTGGAAGCTTAGCTGGGTGGGGTCTTGCCCTGATGCTCCTTTAACCCATTTCACATCAGGCTTTTCTTTAATCTGTTTATCTCCTTGAACCCAGATTTACCTTTATTCCACTTCCTGGTGCCCCTTTTCTCCTCAATCTGTACTTCTGCATTCTGTCTTCTCAGTTAGCTCCTTTCCATTGCAGATCTACATAAAACTGGCCGCTAATAACCACGAAACACAGTCAAAACTAGGCTGTTTTTGAAATCTCTGCCGACACCATTAATCTTCAATTTAGCCTCAGGCAGAGTTTTCAGACAGGGCAATAAGCAGCCACATTCTTTGCCAAAATATCACAAGAACAATCTCTAGGCCACTTACTAATATTCTTTTTCTCTGAAGCCTCTTGAATTGCCATTGCCTACATTGTCTTACTCAGCACACTCTCTTCCATGCTCCTCTTAGTATGACCCATTAAACCCTACCTATCATTCAACTGCTTTTCAAATCCAAACGTCCACGTTCTGCCAACAAGCAGCAAGACCATGCCTGCCACCGCAATACCCAGTCCCTCATACCAACTTTTGTCTTAGTGTTCTATTGCTGTGAAGACACTCCACGACTATGGCAACTCTCATACCAACTCTGTCTTCGTGTTCTATTGCTGTGAAGACACACCATGATCATGGCAACTCTTAAAAAGGAATGTATTTAATTGGAGGCTTCAGAGGTTTTGTCCATTGTCATCATGGCAGGAAGCATGGCGGCAGTACAGATTGCTAATATGAGTTGAAACAGTTCGTTCTTGCCGTGAAACAAAGCATCTCAGCATTTAGCAGCTTGCCATGCTGGCGTTTATGGCACATACACGGGGGTTGGGAATGTATGCAGAGTTATGGTGGGTCCTGTCTTGGCGTCTCTCCCAGGCTGCAGTTATGGTGTGGACTGAGACTTTGGTCTCAAGAATCCTTTTCCTACGCTTCTTACATAGAGGAATGAACTGCTCCTAAGCTGCTGGGCAGAGGCTAACTCACCCCTCTACATGATGCCTTTCTATGTGCTCACTGGCTTCTGTCAGAGCCAGAGAGGCAAGAAGAGCCAGAGAGAGCATTTGAACAAAGGCAGAAGCCTATCCTTCATTCCTCATTGCCACCACAATCTGCTGATTTGAACAGACCACTAGATCCTGTCTGCCTCAAGGGGAGTGAACGACATTGTGAAGCAGATTCCCTGGGAACCTTTTCTGCTACACACACACATCGAGACCTCTGTCAGCTCACCTGGTGAGGGTGATGACAGAGAACTGGAGAATGGGTGAATTGGATCCAGGCATGGGTGGGGCTGTGCTGTGGCTCCTCACAGAGTTTACCACCAGTGATCTTATTAAAGTCACTAGCTTCCAGGAAGTATGAGGGATCCTGCAAGCATTGCTGTTCAGAAATGAAGAGGAGGAGACATACAATGTCCTGGATCCCCAGGGATGCTGAGTCCCATAGACAAACACTGGATGGCCCTTGAACTGCCTTCAAGGCAGGGACTGACTTGCTCTCACTCACAGTCCTGTACTGCAAACTCATTTCTAAGCTAAGTGACGTCTTAGAAATCTGGTCCATGGTGTCTGCTCATCCCATAGTCTGTGTCCCTTCTATTCCCAGTTGGCGGTGAGTACTTTACTGGCAGTTTGGTGACACACTGTACAGCCCATGAGTCACACTGGACAGAGACTCTGTCTTGTCTATCTGAGGAACCTTCCTAAAGAGCATCTGTGAGGCATTCCATTCATCCCTTCCCAACGCTGCGACCCTTAATACAGTTCCTCATATTAAAGTGAACCGTAACCATAAAATTATTTCATTGCTACTTCATAACTGTAGTTTTGCTTCTGTTTGCTTCTGAATAGTAATGTAAATATCTGAAATGGAGGATTGTCTTAGATGACTCCTGTGAAAGCATTGTTTGGTCCTCAAAGGGGTCATGACCCAGAGGTTGAGAACTGCCCTCTTAACGAGCCCTTTACGTGGCTGAAAAATGTTCTGATCTTATTGTCCCACAATAGTAACAGGTTGTACATCCTGCTGTGCACTCTGAACCTCTTTGTGTATGTGTGCGTGCGTGCGTGCGTGCGTGTGTGTGTGTGTGTGTGTGTGTGTGTGTGTGTGTGTAGGCCAGAGGTCAACCTCCAGGAGTCTTTCCTCAGGTGCCACCCGCCTATTTATCCCCCTCTGGCTGGCTCACCGAGGAGAGTCTAGGCTAAGTGGCCAGGGAGCCCCAAGGCCCTCCCTATCTCCACATCCCAGCACTGGGATTATTGCAACCATGTGGCATTTTACAGAGATAGATGCTGGGCATGAAGTCAAGCTCTCCTGCTCATAGCAAACATGTCATCAACTACACCGTCTCCCTAGTCCCTTGAGCCATTTCTTAGTTGTACATCTCTTGGCATTTTTTAAAAGAAATTTTATTTTATTGTGTACACATACACACGTGTCATGTATGTGTGCGCTAAGGCGCACATGTGGAAATCAGAGAGCAACTTGTGGAAGTTGGTTCACATCTTCCATCACGTGGGCTCCAGGGAACTGAACTCAGGTCTTCAAGCTTCAGGCACCTTTACCTGCTGAGTCATCTTGCTGCCCCAGGATAAGAACTTTCAAAGCTTCGAAGCGTGGCTCCTCTGTGTTCAGTGAGCAGCATGAAGGATGAAACTGTACAACTCCAGATGTAGCTATCTTGTCCATTGCATCCCTCAGTTTGCTGCTCCACCGCCCTCCAGGTCACTGCAGGCAACAGTGCCCGCGTTTCTGCCACTGTCTATCAAGGCACTTCTTCCTCTAAATTCTCCTCCTGGTGCCTCCTTGACCTGTGTGTCCTGGATAGCAGCATCCATTTCTTGATTTCTGCTCATCTGGGAATTAGGGCAAAGGGGGATTTTCCTACCAGGCATTCCAACCTCTCCCTGGGTATACTCACTGCTTTATCCGAGACCTCTCTATAATATTCTCATTTGTTTGCCCTGACAACACTCTTGTCTTGGTATCAAAACATGTGTTGGTGAGATATTTTCATGCAACACATGAACATAGCACAGTAGCTTCAAAGTTTGAAAAGTCCCAGTGGATTTTTTCAAAGTGTTTTCAGAAGTCCCAAGTTATGGTCCCACAGTTTCTATGGCTACAAAGATTCAAATTAGAAAGGTATCATGTAGAAAAAACCGTGTCCAAGAGATGTATTGGGCTTACTGAGTGAGCTGGAAGAAGTCAGTCAGGAAGTGTTTTAAGAAGCATCTTCCAGGGCTTCAGGGAAGAGGAAGTTGTTGGGATGTGGTCCAGTTGCCAACTGCTTTCATAAAGCTTTGCCTAGGAACCCTAGCCAGACGAAAGGGGCTGTTCTTTGGGTTTGGCGTCCTCTTGTCTGATGGCAGGGTACTCCAGCCAGCCAGTTTTCTGGCTACCTCTTGGAAGTAGTTCAGGTAAAGAAGCCAGGGCACAGGCATGAAGATTGAGAGGAGGAGGAGGAGGAGGAGGAGAAGGAAGAGGAGGTGGAGGAGAAGGAGGAGGAGGAGGAGGAGGAGGTACAACCCAGAAGCACAGAGCCATTGGTGGTCACACTTGCCGCACAGTGGGTCAGATCCTGTGGATGTAAAGTGTCACATGGATTGCATTTTCAGGGGCAGCTGGAAGAGGGTCCCACTTATAAATTCTTCCCGGGACAGGGCTCACTTGGTTCTTTGAAGACACTGGGACCAGGGGCCTGTGCTCCTCAGGAACTGCTGGTCAGAAGCCACCTCAGTCCCCTCCACGTGGCTTCGGCATGGGTTGCCTTTACCCATGGCAGGGAAGAGCAAGAGGGGGGGTGCTGGTCAGGCAGCTGTCATGAATACAATTCTGGAAGTTTCAGAACTAGACAGAAACACCACTTTCATTTTGTCATCTTGATAAAAAAACAAACAAAAAAACAAGTCATTAGGTCCAGTTCATACTCGAGGACTGACCAGCCCGTGAGCCCTCAGGGTAGGATTCATCAGGAGTCATATCAGAAAAAGCCCAATTATCACATGGTAACTTTTATTTTGTGGTGCTGAGGATTGACCTAGGGCCTCATGCATTCTAGGCAAGTGTTCTCCAATTGAGCCTTAGCACCGTGTAATTTAGTCAAAATTAGTAGGGAGACTTTTCAAGGGGATAAAATTGTTCTGGTTCTTACCTTAGGTAACCAGAAAATCAGCTTGCTGGATGGCCTTAGACTAGACACACACACACAGACACACACAGAGAATTTCTTTCAGCCTCAGCCCTCCGAGTCCCCTCTGATGCTCTCTCTCTCCCTCAGTTCTCAGAGACACCTTTGATGGACAGTTTTGTCAACATAACACATCTATAATCACCTGGGAAGAGAATCTCTCTGAGAGGTTCTTTAGCTCAGGTTGGCCTTTAGGCTTGTCTGTGGGAGATGGTCTTGAGTACATTAATGGATGTGGGATGACTCTGCCCACTGTGGGCGGCACCATTTCCTGGGCTTGGGTTCTGGACTGAGTTGTAAGTCAAAGCACACATGCATTCACTGCTCTCTGCTCTTTTTTTTTTTTTTTTTTTGTAAACTTTATTTATTTATTTATTTGCCTTGGTGTTTGCCTGGAACTGGAACTACAGACAGTTGTTAGCTGCCATGTGGGTGCTGGGAATCGAACCTGGGTCCTCTAGAAGAGCAGACGGTGCTCTTAACCGCTGAGCCATCTCTCCAGCCCCTGCTCTCTGCTCTTGACTGTGGGTGAGATGTGAGTGGCTGGTCTAAGTCCCTGCTGCTGTGATTCTTTACTGCTAGGGTGGACTGTGGAGGGAAAGGGGGCTATCTAAAGAAACCCACCCTGGCTCTGAAACCAGAGCTAGTGAACAAAAGGAACAGCCTGGATCTGGGACCCAAATCAGTAAAAGAAACACTTTATCCCTTAACTCTAAAACTTATTAGTACCAAAGGAACACACTTGGTCCCTAGAATCAGAGCCAGTGAAAGAAATATGCCCTAGCCTTAAAATTAGAGTCCAAAAGCTAAAAAAAAAAAAAAAAAAAAAAAAAGCCAGTGAAAGAAATACCATTTGGGGGGCTGGAGAGATGGCTCAGTGGTTAAGAGCACCGTCTGCTCTTCCAGAGGATCTGGGTTTGATTCCCAGCACCCACATGGCAGCTAACAACTGTCTGTAGTTCCAGTTCCAGGCAAACACCAAGGCAAATAAATAAATAAAGTTAAAAAAAAAAAAAAAAGAAATACCATTTGGCCCTGAAATCAGCCATTTCTGCTCCTGACCAACAAAACCAACCAATCCCTGAACACCCTCTGACTCTGACCCCGTGAAAGAAACAGCCTGGATCTGGGACCCAAGTCAGTAAAAGAAACACTTTATCCCTTAACCCAGAACCAAAGAAGCATGCCCTGACTCTGAAACCAGTACCAAAAGAACACACTTGGTCCCTAGAATCAGAGTCAGTAAAAGAAATATATCCTGGCCTTAGAATTAGAGTCCAAAGCTAAAAAAGGCCAATGAAAGAAGCAGACCCTGAAATCAGATCCATCTCTGCCCCTGACCAACAAAATTAACCAATCCTAGAGTACCCCTGGAGAAACTCCACCCCTAAGAGCCCCTATATAAACCCTTCTGCCTGTTCAGCTGTTGGCTTTTTCCCACTCTGGTAGAGGCAGCCACTCTCCTGGACTCCTCCTTTCCAAATAAATCTCTTTCTCAAAAGAGTCTTGAATGAAGATCTTCATTCTCTGATGTAGAAAAGAACTTGCTGAGACATCCCTTACGGGACTGAGCAAGACCAAGCAAAAAAAATAACAACTTTTCATTGGAGCTGGAGGATAATGCTGCATTTATGCAGGGGTTTCCCCCTTAGCACAGTGAAGCAAAAGAAGTAATGTCTTGCTTGGGCTGGAGAGAAGGAACAGAATTCTGCTGGGGAAGCCCCTTAAGGGGAGGGGGCGGAGCCAAGCTCAGCTGTAGCGGTCCTCCAGGACAGGAGCATGAAAGTCGAGATACCTCTCTTCTCTCTCTCTCTCTCTCTCTCTCTCTCTTTCTCTCTCCCCCCCCCCCGCTCTTTTTCACACACACACACACACACACACACACACACACACACACACACACACACACACACACATCCCAGTTGGAACACTCACTCACAGACTGTAAACATGGAAAGACCGTCTTTCCCTAATTGCTTTTGACAGGGTGTCTTGTCACAGCAACGGAAATGAAATTAGAACACAGCTCTCATTGGCTGTTTCTGTTCCATCCTGCCCTTATTTTGAAGATGCTATAAGACCAGGCTTCTTTGTCCTGACATCACTACATTTGTAGAAACTTAGGGGAAAAAAATTCTATATGCGCTCAAAGTAAGGAAACGATCCCTTAGGATAAAAAGACACAGCTACAAAAGATATAAAGCTCTTGAGTCCTGGGTCCCTCTCCTTCAGTGAACAACCCATGAGCAAAATGGGGTTGTGGTGAGGCTCTACCAGGCACTCATGAGTCCCTGGGTTTCATGTTCCCTCACCCCAGGGTGCCATGTTTTAAGCTGTCAGATGCAGAAGGAACAGAGACTGCTCAGGAGCACAGACCTTCCATCCAAGTTCACAAAGAACCGTGTGGCAGTATTAACATAGAAATAGGTGCCTCTTCTGATGACAAACATCAGAAGCAGGGGTGTGGGGAGCTGAGGCAGTGGTTTCACAGCCAGAGCCTTCTGGAGTTGCTGGAAGAGATGGGAGGTGGTTAGGAAAGAGAATCCCAGTGATGAGGCTATGTGAGAAAGGCCAAAGAAACCCGGGTGGTGGCCCCTGCTAGCCAGAAGCATCTGGTGAATGGCAGGTGGTTCTGGGGCCTGGGGTGTGCTGATTACTAAAACAGCAAAGGCTGCAGCACAGTTAGCCTGGTCAGGGCTGGCTGGATTTCCAGAGTCTCCCTGATGGGTTCTCAGCTGTCATCTTTTATGGAAACTGTCACCTGAAACAACTACTCAGTGTGTACTGCTTTGTCTACAGGGCCAAGCTCAGAAATTGCAGATCGCAGAGCCAGAGTCCATGGAGCTAGGCCACCGGACAGGTAGGAGAGGACCATTATCTGCAGCAGAGACAGGATTCGGGGTGGGGTCTCCCATCCTCATCTCCCTCAGTCTTGCTGAGGCCTTCAGATGGAATGGCCTAACTGACACTAAGCACAGAAAACCGGAAGGAAGAGCTTTGAGCCACCAGCAACCAGGCTTGGAAACTCTGGCTTCATATGGTCCCCAGTCTGCAGCTTCTCTGGGTTAAGATGTAGTTATTAGAGAGTTTGGCAGCCATTTCTATGCACCCAAAATACAGAGCTGTGAGGACATGGGGTAGGGTTGGGGGTTCATCAGGCCTGACTGTGCCCAGTCCAGGATGATATATGGGCTGGCATTGATGGCAAAGAGGGTGTGCATCTATCTATGCTCTGGGTACTGGAGATAAAGATGTCAGCCTGGAAGGGGAAAGGAAGCAGAACCAGATCAGCTCTGAGAAGGCTCCCCCAGAGTAGCCTGAGATGGCACGTACATGGGAAGAGGGCATCAGGAGCATCAGCTGCCTCAAACCTCCCAGCGACCCAAGCTATTTTAAATCCTTGGGTTCTGGATCTTTCCTGAGGCATTCTAACTCAGGAATCTGTATTTTTAGTGACTGTGAAGGGACATTTTGATGAAAAGGCCATAGTTAGAAAATTTTGTTCATGGTTCATCCATGCACTTGGTAGTAAACAAATCAGGGCTTGCTTACTTACTCTGTCCACCTGACTGATGAATGATTAGAGGTACAATGAAATTTTAAAAAGACCAGATGCAGGTGTCCATCCATCTATCCATCATCCATCCATCCATCCACCCGTCCATCCATCCATCCATTCATTCATCTGTCTATCCCATCTGTCTTAGTTAGAGTTTCTTATTGCTGTGAAGAGACACCATGACCACAGCAACTTTTTATTTTATTTATTTTATGTGCATTGGTATGAGGATGTCAGATCTCCTGGAACTGGAGTTACAGACAGTTGTGAACAGCATGTGGGTGCTAGGAATTGAACCTGGGTCTTCTGGAAGAAATACCAGTGCTCTTAACTGCTGCACTGTTATAATAAGTAGATTGTGAGTACCTGTAGCTATTGAATATGGCTTCATGCAGGCATGCAGCATGATGTAGGAGCCACAGCAAAGAGAGATGCATAGACTGGGCTCAGGAAGGGGGACAGAGAGAGAGAGAGAGTGAGAAGGCAGAGGTGGTGTGTGTGTGTGTGTGTGTGTGTGTGTGTGTGTATCAGGTGCATGCTACTACTGGCAGGGGAGGAGGAAGAGAGGGAACCGGAGAGAGAGTCTAAAGGTAGGGGGGTCTTTTTAAATGGAGCTTGACATCAGGACATTGGGTGGGCCAGGTTAT
This sequence comes from Sigmodon hispidus, assembly GCA_004025045.1. NCBI lineage: Eukaryota > Metazoa > Chordata > Mammalia > Rodentia > Cricetidae > Sigmodon > Sigmodon hispidus. The sequence goes on from PVIH01023114.1 coordinate 8,651, forward strand.
TGGCCATTGGCCACGGCTCCAGGAAGTGGGTCAGAATCTTTACAATAATTATAAAATAAAATAAATCTTTAGGGGCTGGAGGGACAGCTATTAGGATTCCGACCCACTGCCCAGAGATCTGGATAACAGCAATAACTTGGCCTGCTCAGTGCCATGACGTCAAGCAGTTCTTAAGAAGACCTCCCACCCACCCCCACCTCATTCCTGTTCCCTCTCTTTCCCCTCCTCTGACAGAGGCCTCAGTCTCCCCTGACCCCTCCCTCTTCCTCTCCCTTTACAAAAAAGTCTCTCTGCATGAGCCCAGCTTGCGCGTATATTTCCCGTGGCCCAGGGTGTCTCATTAGGCCACCAGCTACAGGCGGGAGGAAGTGGGGAGAAACAGGGAGAGAGCCCACTTTTCTCTGGTCCCTCCCAATTGGGGAGAAGAGAGTCTCAATAGGGCGAGAAAGCACAGCAGGGAAGCCTGATGTTTGCACCAGCCTGTCTTAAAATCATGACTGGCAACGGGCTGACAGCAGCCAGGGTCTGTGAAATACGAAGGACTCTTCACTCCCTCTCTGTGGTGTGGACTGGGTCCCTGAGGTGCATGGATGTTTTTTAAATAGCAAATTAGAATGCAGCATGAAGTCGGATTTTATTTCTACGCGAAAGCCAAACAAATATTCTGTTGTAGACTGGAGGATCCTTCTGGAATACTTAAGGGAAGCTACCCAAACATTTCCAGTTGGTTCCTGGGGCTGAGGATGGGGCAGGCTATGTATGAGATGCATGAAGGCTCATGCACAGAGGGTGTATTGGAAGATACACCGCTGTATCATTTAGAGAAAAGACTCCTGGTTAGCCCCGCTCAGGGAAGTCAGTTGCCACACAGCCTGCAGTCAGAATGAGAGATGGGTGTCTGCTTGGATGAGGTGTTGGTGTTTCTCGTGGTCTGAGACGACAGCTAGTCACTTTTCTTCTCCTTTACTAAAGGACTCAAATGTTCTGGCCACCTTGGGGTATTGTGGAAGGCCTGAGACTGGCCCCCCTACAAGGACTCTATGTGTGAGATCCTCTCCCCTTACTAGGAGGCGTCGTGGAACTCAGTATGAGGTAGAAGGAAAAACCCAAAACTATGAGGATAGAGTGTGTGTGGACAGTATCCAGTGTTGAGCAATTGGTCCAACCTAATTTGGGCTGTTAACAAGAGTGGTGTGTGTGTGCACGCACTCACAATTGTCTGTGACTTGTGTGCACACTCACAATTGTCTGTGACTTCAGTAACTGGGAATCTAACACTCTCTTAACATCCTTTGTGGGTACCATATGCATGTGGCACATAAACATGCATGCACATGCAGGCAGAACACCCATATGCATTAAAAATCAAGCTTAACTTTTTAAAGGGACTGCCCCAATAGATAGTGGACCAGCCTGGATGAGGCTGAGAGATTGGGGGAGTCTCAGGATGTGCAGGGAGGGAGGTGCAGTCCCTTGTCTGAGCCAGGGGTAACAGGAGTGGAGGTCCATAGGATGAGGTTAGCAGGCCTGCTGACAGCAGGGATTTTGGGGAACAGAGAGAGGGAGCCATTAGTGGCCCTGAGTTCCTGGGAGGTGGTTGGGAAAGAAGGCAGAAGTGGTGGGGGATGGGGAGCAAGGACCAAGGATTGGACCCCATTCTGGCAGACCTGAAATTTGACCAAGCCAAGAGTCACCTCTGTCACCTCCATGTCTGTTGGATTCATATAATAGTTTTTTGGGATTCAAAGTGGGAAAAGGAACTTACCAAAGTGAGCCAGGGGACCCCAAGGTACAGAGAGGCAGAATCTCTTGCCGTGCTGATAGGCCTAATTAAGGTTGAACAGGCTTTGGTCAGAGCCCCTGTAGTCATAGCCTTATGGGGACAGCACTGACCTGTGGAGATCTGCTCACTGACTCCCCTGCCTCCTCCTTCTCTCTTTTCTCCTCTTGTCTTGGGATCCTGTGATTTCTCCTCCATACCTTGGTCTGTCTGGCTTTCCGGTTTTTGTCCACTTCTCTTGCACTGGCTTCCGTCACCTTTCCTGCTGCTGCTTCTCACACCCGTCTCATGCCTTCCTGTCCCTCTCCTGCCCCTTTCCCTTGCTCAGGTACAACCACCTTGATAGGGACCCACCCTAACAAGGATGACCAGCAAGACATGGACTTGTACAGAGCTGCCCATCGTAACTCGGACAGCGCCAAATTCAAGCTCCCCCAGAGTCCTCGAGGCAGCCCCCTGAGCCAGGGCCAGCTGGAGATCCCACCTCCGCCACCAACTCCTGCCAGCAGGACTTCACTGGCTTTGGGCTTGCAGCCTGAGGACCTGAAGAAGGGGGCATCTAGATCCAGCTCGAGAGAAGCCAGGGAGAGCCCAGAGCAGAGTACAGTGTCTCTGAGCCAGAAGGACAGTGTCATTCCTGGGAACATCCGCCACAAGTTTGGGAGCAAGATGGTGGACCATCTGATCTCTGAGGAGCAGGTGACGAAGCGGGATGTGGGTGGAAGAGGATTGTCTTAGAGACTGAAGGAGGGTTCGAAACTCATTCCTGGAAATGGTTCCTATGCTGATAGAAAACCGTATTTACTAAGACCTGCCATGCACTAGCTACTGGGTACTATTTTAACCCTTTGTGTGCCATATCGACCCAGTCCTGTGGGGTGAGGATCTAGAGCAGGTTTTAGAGCTCTGGCTGCTGCTTTTTGGGGCTAAGAAAGGGTCCAGTCTGGGACTGCAGGCCTGTAGATCTGGACCACCAGTCAGATGGGACCAGAAACCTCTTTCTTATTATGTATACGGTGTACAGAAGAGGGCACCAGAATATAGATGGTCATTATAGATGGTTGTGAGCTGCCATGTGGGGTTGCTGGGAATTGAACTCAGGTCCTCTGTTGCAAGTCTGTTGTTTGCATTAGACATTTTCAATCTGAACTGTGGGTCCCTACTTCTTACCTTTAACTCAGTGGGTGGCTCTGTCTTCTGATATTTCAGACTATTTTTTTTTATTAAATATACAATATATCACCACAGGGACCAGGAGAGGGGTTGTATGTGATCTGCCCAGAGCCACAAGGCCAGTAGATCTATGCAAAAAATGACTAAGGGTCAGGGCCTCCTCAGGCTTACCTTCATGTGTCATTTCAAGGTACAACAGCCCCACCCATCAAACACTCTTGGGGGTGGGTTACACTCTTATATTTTGGTTGTGAGCCTCACCTTTAACGGTTGAGCCATCTCTCCAGCCCGGGTTACACTCTTAAATGTCCTTTCTTACTTGGAGGGATTTATTCTTTTGGAGATGGGCATGGCCACTCATGAAGCTCTTGGCCATGGGAACATACCATTTCTGTTTTAGCCACCTTTGGCCTCTGCTTCAGTTTCCCAGGGCACAGGTCCCTGGTCCTATTAAAGGGGCAAGTATTTGAGCTAAAAGCTACCATAAGGTTCTCAAGTTTGCCTTCCACCCGTGTTTTACAACCAGAGAAACTGAGGCCCAAAGAAGTTCCCAGACCTGCCAGAGTCAACGGCTGCTCTCTCAGAATTAGGGCTCACAGGCCCAGACTTGTCCCTTTGGGCCTCTGTTTCCTTCTTGATATGAGGAAGCAGTTGGTCTTTGTGTAAACCAAGAAGTTTGGTTGTGGGATGCCTTGGTAGTAAGGGCTCTTGGGGTTTTCCTGCTGCATGAACTTGCGGGGGGGGGGGGAAATCTGGCCTCCCAAAGTCCTATTTCTGCATTTCTAAAATGGTGGGGACAGGCTCACCCTATGAAGACCCTCTTCCTGATGGTGTATACTGTAGGAGCTAAATATGTATGGAATCATTGCCATCACTTAAGGCTGCTCACTGGAAGGAGGAAACAGATCTGGGGAGGTGATGCAGAGCTTGCCCTGAGGGATTCAGTCTGCAGTAGGGAAGGCAGGGTAGGAGAAAGAAAGCATATCTTTACCTTCCCATCAATCACTCATCTCCTGTCTTTACCTCCTCCATCAGGCTCGAAGGGCCATTGGTGAAATCTTTGATGACCAGAAGAGGTCAAGCTCATGGCCCAGCAGGACCCAGAGCCCCACACAAATCCCCTCCGCCTTCACAGATTACTATGATCTGGGATACCACATGCGGTCTAACTTGTTTCAAGGTCAGTTTAAAAGGCAAAGGTGGGGGCTGTGTGTAGAAAGCGGTTTCTGGGGGCTGGAGAGATGGCTCAGAGGTTAAGAGCACTGACTGTTCTTCCAGAGGACCTGAGTTCAATTCCCAGCAACCCCACATGGCAGCTCACAACCATCTATAATGACCATCTATATTCTGGTGCCCTCTTCTGTACACCGTATACATAATAAGAAAGAGGTTTCTGGTCCCATCTGACTGGTGGTCCAGATCTACAGGTCTGCAGTCCCAGACTGGACCCTTTCTTAGCCCCAAATAATCACACAAAAGCTTATATTAATTTCATGCTGTTTGGGCTATGTCTCAGGCATATTGCTAGCTACCTTTCATCTTAGTTCAACCCCTTTCCATTAATCTGTGCTGCCACGTGACCTGAAACTTACCTGTGTTACCTTACATGTTGAGTTTTGGATGGCTAGATGGTGTCTCTATCTGACTCCGCCCTCTTTCTGCTACTCTGATTTCTCCGCCTACTCCTACATAGGCCAAAACTGTCCTCTATTCACAGCATAAAAACATCTCATATCAGCTATGTGCATGTGTGGTCCAGAGAAAATTAGGTACATTAGAAGTCTTTTGGGGTGTCCACCCTACCTGGGCCTTAAGGCCCAAATGCATAGCCTCATAGATGCTTTCTAAGCATCCAAGGCATCCTTCATGCTGGCATGTCTTATGGGAATGCCAGGACCAGCTAGTCCCAGGCAGGTGCGTCTTCACTGTGCAGGTAACACAGCTCACTTGTCAGTGAGGCTCCCACACTGGACACCTGTGGTTTCCTAGCCTACAAGAGGAGGATCAGGTAATCCTGACCTGACACCTTTGGTGACAGTATCAGCTTTTTGGGGTTCAAAGGTGAGCTTGGCCACTCCCTAGCTGAATGACAATGAGCAAGAAGCCCACACCTCTCTCTCAGCCTTAGGCCCCTCCTTGTGCAAACAGGTTGATAATGACAGTGTAGCCCTGGAACCTGGTGATGGCATCACCTGAAAAAAAAAAAAAAAAGGACAGGTTGGTTGGAGGGGTGCCATTTCTAGAAGGATAATTTGGCCCGTCTAAGCCTGTTTAGCTCTGGGGTGTCATGAGCTTCATGTCACAGCTGGGCTTTCAGCCAAGCTCAAGGCCTGTCACATGAAGAGATGGTCCCTAGGGTAACAAGATTCCTGGGCTTTTCTCAGTTGCTAAAATGGGGTACACAGTGACCATGCAGGGGCTCCTCTCTACACCTTTTGGGCTCAGCTTCACTGTCAAGGGCCCACTTTATTTATTTATTTATTTTTTAAACTTTATTTATTTATTTGCCTTGGTGTTTGCCTGGAACTGGAACTACAGACAGTTGTTAGCTGCCATGTGGGTGCTGGGAATCGAACCCGGGTCCTCTGGAAGAGCAGACGGTGCTCTTAACCACTGAGCCATCTCTCCAGCCCCAAGGGCCCACTTTAATGGGTTCCCTTTCCTTCAGTTCTCTCTAGTTCTCCCAGGGTCTGGCAGGCCTATTTGTTCTGGCCTGGGTCCCTGTCACCCAAGGAACCAGACAGACATTGGAAGCCTCTCTGGGTTTTTTCTTTGAGCTTGAGGAGGTGGTGGCACTGGGGGATGGGGAGGCTAGTTCTGATCAAATTGCCCTCTCTATTGGAGCCTAGGATTCTGCTTTTTTTTTTTTTTTTTTTGACACTAATCACCATAGACTTCTTAGTTCTTACAACATTATTAAATGTGTACATGAGTATAAAAGACTGCTCTTAAGAATCCATGTCCCCTCACCCACCCTAGGCAGAGGAAGTGTGCCAAGGACCAACAGGAGCCAGCTTCCGCTGGCTTGCAAAGCTAGGCTCACAAGGGGCCTTTGTTAAATTTTCCCGAAGTGACTGGCATATAAATAGTGTCTTAAAACTAGGTGGGGTAGCCTGTAATGGAAGATTGGCACCACACTGAGGGCTTTGACCTACAAGCACTCTAAACACGTGACCCTCAGTGTCCATGTGAAGGCCCAACCACGAGGATTCACCTTGGCACTTGTGGATGGGAGTGGTGAGGTGTGGCTGAGTCAGGGCACAGGAGAGAAGCCAGACAGAAAGCAGTTTGGGTCATGGTCATGGATCTTGGAAAGTCTTAGAAGTAGGAGATTAAATTAGTATGGGAAACAGAGGAATGGGCTTGTTTGATTCAGATAAAGGACTGCTCCCATGGCTGTAGAGAGGAACACAGGGAGCTGTGGGTCGGGATCAGACAGACAGAGGGATGGACAGCAGTGAGGAAGGACTATAAACATCCAGGAGGGAAACCACACTAGGGTTATACATATGTTGAAGGATCTCTAATGACTACCAGGGAGTTGGATTCGATGTAATCACAAGAGCGTTCGTTTATTGCTTTGGATAGGTTCAAACAAACCAGGGTCGAAACCCTTTTTTCCGGTGCAGGCTTTTTCTCTCTGAGTTGAGACCCAGAATTTTCAGGGTGGGCAACAGCATTGGTGAACTGACAGGCTTTGCAGTTGGCGGCAATGTTTATAATAAAGTCTTGCATTCTCTGTGTTTTTGTATGAGAGGATGGATGGATCTTGGTAAGCAGTAAAGATTTTTTTTTTTTCAGATGTTCAGTCAAGATGATTTTATTGTCTTTGCTCTTTATTATTCACCTGTGCACTGGGTCATGGGGAGGATCTTGATCTAGGAAAGATCTTTTTTAGCATATGCAGGCCTCTCTGGTAGACAAGATGCCCTGGAGTCCACCAACACATGCAAAACTACATCAGTCTGAGTGCCATTTGCCTGATGGTTTCATCTAAGACTGTTGTCCCTGAGGACAGGTCCATCCCCTCTCTGGTGCCCTGGGCAATGGACAATGGTCAGCTTTTGGAGTAACCATGGAGCTTTAAGGAGGGTCAGGATTTTATTTTTATTTTGTTATTTATTTATTTTTGTAGTCTGCAGTCCCCTTTCTTTGTATATTGCCCACCCCATGGACATGTGCCATGGCTGTCGGTGTAGATGCTAACCTTCTGCCCTTGCCCTAGTTTTAATGCCTTAGTTAGGGCTATCAGCTCTTATCCATTGGGCAGATGTCCCAAGTGGCGTTGACTCTGCCACTCCCGCATACCTTTGGTCATCCTGCAAGAAACTGCTGCCATCAGTATACCAGGCAACCATTGCGTCAGGCAGCAGGATGTCCTGCCAACCCGGCCTAATGCTGCTGTGCATCTGGGCCAGGATCCCAGAGCAGTTGTGCAGTGGTGCTTCCAGGTTCAGAATGGGCTGACTGGGCAGTAGAGTAGCTGGATTCTGAGCTGAGAGCATCTGGTAAGTTATTCTGGCAGGGTCAAACAACATTGTCTGCTACTGAGTCATTCTGGCATTGCTCAGCCACTGATCAGGGGGCTGCGTGAGAAATCCTTCAAGTGCATAGGGGTGGTTATGATGAGTTTATCTCTGGGTCACTTCGTCTGCAACTTTGGCCAATTGGGCCAAAGTCAATACTGTGCCAAGGCAAGGTGGTCATCTAAATTCTCTCACCCACATGGCGGTACTGGGTATTGCAATTTTAAGTTTTATTTCTTTTTGTCTGAAAGACACCACTGCCCTTCCTTCAGAATGTACCCCAGGTATGTAACCTGCTGCTTGCAGATTTGGACTTTCTTGCCTGAAGTGCCATACCCTAGGTCCCCCAGGGTCCACAATAGCTGCTCAGTCTCAGCCAGACCAGTATCTCAGTATTGCAGTCTGGGGCTGCAATCAACAGGACATAATACTGTAACAGACTGATTTCTGGGTTCTGTGTCCTGTACTCACCCAGGTCCTCACTGCAGAGCTTCAAGGAAGATGGTGGAGTTTTTAATCTAAAAGCATCTTTCGGTTTTTTGTCTTCTTTTCTAGCCACCAGATGTCTAAGTTGCCCTAGGCGCTCTTTAGATTTTACAGGAGTGGCCAGTAGATGCTAGAGATGTGTTGATTTTTATGCTATTTTTTTAAAATTGTGCTTTTTTTAAAATCATGTACTTTTAAAGTCATTTTTATTAGATTTTTAACATTTTTAATGGAAGCCAAAGTTATTAAAGTGGCATTCTCCTGGATCCCAGGACTGTAGGGCATATTCCTCTTGGAGGCTTCTTGTCTGTGTTTTATAAATGTTTCTATTCTCTCATCCCCTCTATACCATAGACCCTATTCATGTTCACAGGCTGTCTTGTGGCTGCCTTGAGACCCGCCAATAGAGACTGGCAACAGAGTATGGACCTCACTTTATCTTTAGCCATATTATAATCTTACACCAAGGGAACTAGGGGAAAGGCCACATCTGTGATAGCCTGGTCAGCTGTGGATTCTCCTGTGCTGCCCTGAACTGGCTTTCAAGCCTTGGTCTGTATCTGATCTCTCCTCCACTATGAAAGGGACCTGAAAAAGCTGTGCATAATCATTACACGTGGAGACAACTGCACCAGGATCCAAGATCAGGGGTGTAAGGAGGTTGGGGGGGCTTATCTTCTGTGCTGCCCCTCTGAAGGATCTCCAACAGGGTCGTGGAGGGTGAACTTCTCTCTGTAGCTGTCAGGACCTTGACCTGTCAGGGAAAGAATGGTTTAATCTAGGAAGAAAGGTCTGTTACTAACTTTTTCTAGACCACTATGTAGGGCACTTGGTCAGGGTGGTCTGAAGACTATTTTTCCTACTGCCCCTATAACGGCCAAATCAAAGGTTTCTTCCAGAGGCCAGTCCACACCAAGTGCTGGCCATCATGGCCTGCAAAGGGCAGCAAGCTTAGACTTTAATCTCGACTGAAAGATTATGAGCATGTGCATTAACATCCAGGTATGAATTAAGAGTAAACCCAGACAAGAAGAAATCACCTGTCTCATGGCATTTTTCACCATTAAGAACACAAGTACAGAGAAACACAGACACCATAGAAGACAGAGGACACTAACATCCTGGAATATCAGAAAACAGATCCACCCACAGTCAAGCCAGGAGGGTCAGAGAGTGGGTCACGCCTTTAATCCCAGCACAGAAAGACTGAGTGGTGACGTATGCCTTTAGTACCATAAATCCGGAGACAGAGATCTCTCTGTGTTTCTTTGAGTTCCAGGCCTCAAACAGTAGTAGCTCACACCTTTAATCTTAACTCTAGAATTATGATGCAAAGTTGAACCTGGAAGTGAAACAACTGGGTGAAGAAGATATTTAAGGAGGCATAGGCAGAGGATGTGGTATTCTGTAGAAGCAATGAGGAACAAGGCTGAGGAATCTGGAAGATAGCTTTTACCCTGAGAAGTTGGCTGGTGAGAATTGACTGTGGTCTGTTTCCTCTCTCTGATATTCCAGCTTTTCCCAAATATCTGGCTCTGAGTTTCATTAAATACAAACTAGAACTCATGTTTCATGGCAGTAATGTTCTAAGTGTAAATGTAGCAGAGAAATCATCTGTCTTGTGGTATTCCTTACAAATATGGGGCATTCTGTCCCCATACAGAGCTGAGGATCACTGTCCTCACAAATACAAGGTGCTCATTGCATACCCATCACTGGGGTCTGGGAGTCACTCAGCCCTATAGATTTGAGATGCCTTACCTCAACAGACACACACACACACACACACACACACACACACACACACACACACACACACACGCCTGCTGCATCCCTGCCACTGGGGCCTAGAAGTCACTCAGTCCTACAGATTTGAGGCCCCTGACCTCAACAGATACAAGACAACACTCACTGCATCCCTTTCCTTTGTGCCCTGGTTCCTCCAACGCATCCTCTCTTAACCACGTCTGTTCATGACCACCAATTTGAGTGCATCTCATAAACGATGCACCCCAGGAACAATCCTAAACAAGGACAAACAGACACGATACTAAACACGGACCAAGTGGCACAGACATCAGCCACCATTCAGCAATATGGGTAAGACAAACACCACTTGCAACACTTAACTGTGGAAATTCCTGGACAACGTACCAAATGTTGTACCTGTGTGGAAGGACCTCCAAAGACCACCAGGGAGCTGGATTTGATGCAAACACATAAGAGTTTGTTTATTGCTTTGGACAGGTTCAAATGAATCTGGGTCAAAACCCTTACAGTGGAGGGTTTTGGCAAGCTTAGAGGTAAGGTTTTTTTTTTGTTTTGTTTTTTAAAAAGAAAAGCATAAGTAAGCAAGGTGCTACATGTCTTGACATGTCAGGATTGGGCAAAGGCATATGGGGTTCAGTATCCATTGGCTACCATTTTTGGCCTGAACCCAAACCCTGAATCTGCTGGTTTAACTTTTGGCACAAACCTAACTTTTGAATCTGTTGACTGTCAGGCATTAAATCCTCTTTTCTTGAAATAGTTTTTATGATGATAAATCCATGCCTTCACATTGGTGGCCTGGCATGTTTGTTGTGATACAGCATGAGAAAGACCTTGGCATGTGGAAGCCTAGGTGCCCACAGTGGGCAAGCAAGACGTCATGCAGACATGGCGGCCATCGTTATAAGTGGTAGCTGCAGGGAAGACTCATTTTCAGGCAGCGCTCATGTAAAAGCTACACTAGGGGGCAGACAGGGGAGAGGATGGGAGAGGAGAAGAAAAGGGGAAGAGGAAAAGAGAGAAGGAAAAAAAGAAAAAGGGGTGGGAGGTGCTTGTAACCTCTGGCAAAATGGGTGGGGCTTTTTCCTCTTAGAGTGGGCTTTACAAAGGATGATTTCAGAGTGTCAGGATGCTGGGCGGGCCGGGTATTACTTGCTTATTGGCCAGGATTCCAGGAAGTGGGTCTGAATGCTAACAATGTGTATTAGCCTTCTGTTATTGCAATAGAGACGCCCAAGATAATCAACTTATTAAAAGACTAGCTAGGTATGGTGGTACATGTCCATAATCCCAGTACTCAAAAGGCAGAGACAGGAGGATTCCTATGAGTTTGAAGACAGCCTAGACTACCTAGAGCATTCCAGGTTAGCCTTGGCGACAAGAACAGATCCATTTTCAAGCAAGCAAAGACAAATCAAAACCAAAAGAGAAGAACGTTTTCTCCTTCATTTGGAGGTCACCTAGGCTACGTGGAGTAGGCTTCTTGTCCTCGGAGGACTGTGGTGAAGCAGAACATCATGGCAGGGAGTGTGTGATGCTCTTCACCTCAGGACTGAGGAGGTGAAAACAGAATAAAAGGCAGGTCCTATTACCCCATTGGGGTTCTCCTCCCCATCTAGTAGCCTGAGTCTATCCATAGACCCTACCTTGGTTTCTGCCGTTTCCCAAGAGTGCCAAACTAGGCATTAAGCATTTGACATTGACCTTTGGAAGACATTTTAGGTCTGGTTGCTGGGCGGCTGGCTGTACTGCACATCTGGATGGCATTGTGTGCTTTGTTCAGGAGGACTCAAGTCATACAGGAGTCTGGGCATTTGTGCAAGGGTGAAGCAGTGAGTCAGACTGAGCAGGCTGTAGAATGGACTTGGGTATGAGAGCAGGATTAAGGCTGATTTCAAAGCAGTTTGACCAGACTGGCCTGAAATTGGAGCCTTTCAGGGGAGTGAAGCATCAATAGCCTATGCTGAGTCATGGACGTAATCCTTTCTGCTTGCTTTAAGCTCTTAATCCACTTCAAATCCTCTTCTGTGGGCCTTGAGAAGGATTCCTTTCTAATTCCTTAAGGAGTATTTATTTATCTATCTCTCCCCAGTCCCATCTCCCCCAGGGCCTGCAGGTGACTGTCCTCAAGTTCGCATGTCCAAGAGTGTAGTTAACTTTTCTTTACCCTTTGGGGCTGTCACCCAGCTACCAAATAAATATGTGGAGACTTAGTGTTACTTAAGAATGCCCAGGGGGCTGGAGAGATGGCTCAGAGGTTAAGAGCACTGACTTCTTTCCCAGAGGTCCTGAGTTCAATTCCCAGCAACCACATGGTGGCTCACAACCATCTATGATGACATCTGGTGCCCTCTTCTGTATACTGTATACATAATTTAAAAAGAATGCCCAGGCTTAGCTTGGCTTGTTTCTTGCCAGCTTTTCTTAAGTTATCCTGTCTACCATCTATCTACCTTTTGCCTCTGGGCTTTTATCTTTGTTTATTCTATTTTCCTTTCTTGCTCTGTGGCTGGCTGTGTGGCCCAGGTGGCTGGTGTCTGGCATCCTCCTCTGCTCTTTTCAATCCTCCCTCTTCTATTTATTCTCTTTGGCAGCTCCGCCTATTTCTCTCTCCTGCTATGCTATTGGCTGTTAAGCTCTTTATTAGACCAATCAGGTGTTTTAGGCAAGCAAAGTAACAGGGCTTCACAGAGTTAAACAAATGCAACATAAAAGAATGCAGAACACACCTTTGCATTATTAAATAATTATCCCATAGCCTAAATGGATGTAATACGCCTTCACCTAATATTCCATAGCAGTCTGGGTCTCTAATCTATCTACCCATCTAGTATTCTACTGTGTTCACTGAGATTGGCAAGTGCCTGGGAGCACACACCTTTGCGCCCCCAACACCCACACTAAGGGCCTGGGTATTTAGGCCCATCACTGTTTTATACCAATTTTAGAATCACTTAGACAATTTCTGTGAAAATCCTCTGGGTTTTTGATTGGAGCAAATTGACTCAGTGAATCAATTCAGGGACAATTGTTAGTGCGCTACTAATTCGTTTTCCAGTTTATCAATGCCCTATACAGCTCTTTTAATTTGAATCTTCCTTCAGTATTTTTTTTTTTTTTAAATCAACTTGCTCTTTAAAAAAAAAAAAAGATTTATTTATTTATTATGTATACAGTATACAGAAGAGGGCACCAGATGTCATTACAGATGGCCGTGAGCCACCATGTGATTGCTGGGAATTGAACCTCTTTCCAGGCCAGCAGGGTCTTCAGCGTGGACCTAGACCTGGGAAGGAAGCAAATGGAAGGCAGGAACACAAAGGAACAGAAGGACAAGACAAATCTCTCTGTTCAAGTCCTCCAAAGCTTTATTATTACAGCCAAATATTTGTACAGAATCTCTGCCATGCAGGTAGCTGGGAGGCAAGGGGTGGGATGTTCAAAAGAATGTGAGGGGAAGTAGCAGACAGGATAGAATTGACAAATTCTATCTGTTATCCGTTGAGGGTCTGGGGAAGGTCACCTTGCTGATCTAAGAAGGTCGAGGAGAAAGCCTGAAGTCAAGGTTTAGCTTAACAATGAGGGTGTGTAGTCTCTGGTATTTTGCTATCTAGGGTATAGGCTGCTGGCTAGCTGTAGAAGCTAATTTATAAAATATGGCTAAGTTGACTTTGGCTCCCAACAGACCTCTGGAAGAACAGTCAGTGTTCTTAACCTCTGAGCCATCTCTCCAGTCCTCCTTCAGTATTTTGTAATTTGGGGTAAGAATATTTCATTTTGCCACTTATTGAAAATGGATTTTTTCTTTTCTTTTGTTCTGAGAGAGGATCACATGATGTAGCCTAGGCTGGCTCAAAACTTAGAGTAACTCTTATACCTCAGCTTCTCAAGTGCATGGGGGCACAAACCATCATCCCTATTGCAGAGGATATCTTTTTAAAATGGTGTTTCCTGGGGCTGGGAATGTAGCCTAGTGGTAAAGCGCTTGCTCAGCATATTTGAGGACCTGAGTTCAGTCTCCAGAATTACTTTTTCTCTGCAATGCTTTAATACAACAGCCATTTTATTCATTTGCCTATTTATCTATGTGTAGAGCGGGGGTTCAAACCCAGATAGGTAAATACTGTCCCACTGAGCTATATTGCCGGCCCAATCTTTTCTTTGTATAATCTGTTTTTGGCATATTAACCACACCTAGGCTCATGTATTAATTTCAATAATTATAGATTATTTGGGATCTTTTTGAATAATTATAGTCAGATGGCCACATATATTCATAAATATATCCATCAATCAATCATTTATGTATATATAAAGTTTTGTTGCTGGAGGCTGAGTAGAGGCTTCATAATACTCAAGCTGAGTCTTCTATTTCCCTGGAGACATTTCCCTGCTAAATTAATCAAACTGGCTTTGAGCTCACTCTAGTTCAAGTGGGCCTGAGACTTGGGATCTTTCTACTCTAGTTTCCTGGGTAGCTGGGATTACAGATCTGGGCCTAGCATACTTGTAGGGAAATTCTGAAGATGCTTTTTATTGGGTTTAGGAGGGCCCCATTATTCCTAGTTTGGTCCCCCAGTTAAATTTTGAATAGATGTTGAGTTTGTAACTACCTGCACTGCTGGCTTTCAGATGAGAGAATTCTTTTCTCATTTATTTATACATGTAGTAAATCGCACAAACTGGCTTTTGTCATATTAAACTGGGCTTGTGTTCTTGCAAGCTCCTGGCTAGCGAGAGACATTGTCTCAAAATAATGTAGATGGTGATGGAGGAATGCCAGCCAAGATGGTCCTCTGGTCTCCAAGTACAAACACATGTATGCCCCTTCCCCCACATGCATGCACACACAGATATACAGACACACACATGTGCATACACATCCCAGGTGAACTGTAATTGTGTAACACAGAGGGAAGCTCCAGAGAAGGGAAGGAACCTGAGTCTGGGTCTGGTTTTGGCTTGGACTGGCCAGGGCCAGATTTATGAGAAGGGGGGGTGGCCCCCAAAGCAGTCCAGTTATTGACTTTGCTGCTATGAACAGAAGTGTGGTAGAGGCTTGAAGCCAAGCACAGAAAGCCCTGCTGTCACTTATGTTCCCACCCCGCTGACTGATGCTTGTGGGTGTTCTTGGTACTATTCCTGTTGGTGTCTTTGTGCCCACCCTCTGAAAGCCTGGGGATAAGACTCATCAGGGTCTTAGGGTTGCACCCCTTTCTACTGCCTGTGGCTGGTTCACAGAAACATGGGGCACATCTGGTCCACCTGTGCTCTGAGCATCATCAGCTCAGGCCGAAGCCTTTTGTTCTGTTGTGAAGTCTTCCAGACTCTAAGACAATGCACAAAGTCCTGAAATAAACCCCAATTCCCATCTAATTAATTAGAATTATTCTGAGAGGTGAGAAGCAGGCTTGCTTTCTGCCTCAGGGAATCTAGAAAGTCAAAGCAATGCTTTAAACAATGCTAGCCACTTATACCCCCCAACTCTGACCATTTTATGGTGTCACCTAGGGCTTGCTTTCAAGTTGTGTCCAGAGATTTTCGTGTTGTAGCTTTGATCCCTGATTGCCATCAGGACTGAGGGCTTTGACCAAACCTCTGGCTTACTACTCTGTTACACGAACCTTGGAAACTGTAAACACCAAAATTGCAAACTGCTTTTTATGTGATTTCCACCTTTGTGGTATCATCCTCAGAGAATGCAGCCTGCAGGAATTTTTCAGATATGTGGATGTTGCTGGGACCTGCTTTGAAGACCAGCCCACAGCTGCGCTTGCAGAACTCACAAGCTTTCTAATCATCTCTTGGCTAGAGGCTTTGTGTTTGCCTAATAGGAGAGGCCTGTTAATGGCTTCTGCACACATCCTGTCATTCTTTATTAATACTTTTTGCTTGATCTATTAATTAGGGAAAGACAAATCTCTAAATCCTTCCGGATGGTAACAGGCTCATCAATTTCTCTTTTAATCTTGCTGTATTTATTTAAATGCTTGCAATGAGGCAAGCTTAGAATTTTGGTGCTAGCTCAAAGAATTTTATATATATACATATACACACATATATTGTATATATTTAAAATGTTTTAATGTATATATGAAGGGATGGCACACACATATTATGGCATGCCTGCGGGGGTCAGAGGACAATTTACAAGAGTCTGATCTCTGTTTTTACCATATGAGTCCCAGGGATTGAACACAGGTCATGGACTTGGTCACAGACACCTTTACCTGCTGAGCTATAGAGTCAACCCCCACTACTTTTATTCCCCCCCCCCCCCCCCCGTTCACTTACAAGCTATTTTGATGACATGAGTATAGCCAGGCCAGCTTGTGTTTAGCTTGTGTTTAGCTTGTGTTTAGCTGGCGTTTGTCTGCTGTATCTTTTTCAAGCCTTTCATATTTATCCTCGTGTCTTTTTTTTAAAAAATATATACTTTAAATAGTATAGGTCTGGACATTGTTTACTCTGACAATCTGTTCTCTGTGACCAGTGAGTGGTCAGTTTTTATTTTTGTTGCTGATGTATTTGGGGCCCTCCATACTTTTTTGTGATATTTTTTTTTTTTTTTAAATTGCATGCGCTTTCTATTTTTCCCAGTCAGATTTTCCCCCACACTTCCTCTTGGCTTGCAGTTATTTTTGACATTTTCAGGCGCAGCATCTCAGATGAGTTCTCCTGAGGACAATAGAACGCTGTTTTCTTTCTCTTCTTTCTCTTCTCTCTAAGCGCAATGCAATGTCCGCCTGGTGTAAAGTCACAAGGTTGAGTCCCTTGGCTGAAAGCTTTAATTTGGCAGCTGTGTGATTTTTGCATACTCTGCCCCAGTCTGTGCTCCAGCAGGGCTGATTCAATGAGCAAGTTCCTGGGAAGCATCTAGAATTATCCTTAGCTCCTGACACCTACACACACACACACACACACACACACACACACACACACACACACACACACAAAGCAGGTCACAAGTGCGGCCCAGTGTAGAACTCTGACCTTGAGGTAGGTGTTCTTCCCTGCCACTTTAATTGAACTGAGGTCTAGAAGGTTAGTAAACAGGCCTCTGGGTGTATCTGGGAGGAAGTTTCCAGAGATAACAACTAAATGTGTGTCAGGGTGTGGGAGTAGGGTGTAGAGGTGAAGGGGTAGAGTGGAGGAGTGTGGAGGGGTGTAGGGGTAGGGTGGAGGAGTGTGGAGGGG
>PVIH01023115.1:0-25580 GCA_004025045.1 Sigmodon hispidus
AAATCTAGAACGATGCCTCTAGCAGCTCTTTTATTATTCAAAGATGTTTCAGCTATCCTTGTTCTTTTGTGTTTTCATATGAAGATGAAAAGTTTATTTTCAATTTCTGTGATGAACTGTGTTGGAATTTTGATGGAGATTGTGTTGAAATTATATATTATTTTTGGTAGAATCATAATTTTATAAAATTTATTCTAATGATCCATGAGTATGGCTGATTTTTCCTTTTCTGTCTTCTTCAAATTATTTCTTCAATATCCTAAAGTATGTTTTATAAAAGTCTACTCTCTGTCTTGGTTAGAGTTATCCCAAGATAGTTTTGAGGATATTATTAAAGGTATTGTTTTTTTCAATATTTGTCATTTGTGTGTAGGAGGACTACTGATTTTTTGTTTGTTAATCTTGTATTTTGCTCTTTTCTGAAACTGTTTATCAGTTGTAGAAGTTTCTTAGTAGAGTTTTAGGGTCTTTTGTGTATAAGTGATTCCATTCTGCATCTAATGTGAAATTATTTTTTTATTTTTTAGTCTGTTTATGAGGTACATTACATTTGTCTATTTATACATGTTGAGCCATCCTTGCATCTCTGAGTTGAAGCCAACTTGATCTTGTTAGATAATCTTTTGATGTATTCATGGATTTGGTTTGCAGTGCTTTGCATCTATGGTTATTAAAAATATTGAGAAGATCCCTTTTTTTGGTTGGGTCTTTGGTTGGTATTAGAATAAAAGTATCTTTGTAGAAAGAATTTGATTTTTTTCAGTTTATATTTTGTGGAATAATTAGAGAAATATTGCCATTAATTCTTTGAAGGTCTAGTAGAATCTTACATTGATTCCATTTTCTCTAGGATTTATTTTATTTTGTTTTGGTTGAGAGACTTTTAATTTTTAATTGCTGTTTATATGTTTGAGGGGTTATAGGTCAGTTTAAGTTGCTTATATGATCTTGATGTAACTTGTGTAGGTCACATGTATGATGAAATCTACCCATTAAATCCTCTTAGGTTTTCTAGTTTGATGAAGCACAGACTTTTAAAGTATGTTCCTATTATGCTCTAAATTTTCTCAATGTTAGTTATGTCTCAATTTAATCTTCATTTTGATGAACTTGTAT
The DNA here is from genome assembly GCA_004025045.1 of Sigmodon hispidus. Lineage (NCBI taxonomy): Eukaryota > Metazoa > Chordata > Mammalia > Rodentia > Cricetidae > Sigmodon > Sigmodon hispidus. The sequence goes on from PVIH01023115.1 coordinate 1,117, forward strand.
CTACTTCTTCTGCCTGGCTACCTCCTCCCCTGTCTCCTTCCCTTCCTTCTCTTTTTTGTCTCATTCTTTTGATTGCAGCCCTGAAATGGAGTATTTCTTCCCATCTCGTGTTTTCAGATGTTATTTCTTCTTGTGGGAGCTATTTATTTATCAACATCTATTACTATATAAAAGACACATTTGTATTGAAATTTCTTTTAAAAAGATTCAACATTGAGGATATCTTAAAGGGAGAAACTTGATAAATATAGCTTCAAATATAACAATAGTTGTAGTTAATGTGTTCTTATGAACACAGTAAATAATGAAAATAACTGTTCTCGGTGTCTCTTTTCTCTAAAATACATGGAACATAAAAATAAAATCTAAGTTGCCTCAAGCCACGTTAGGCTCAGTTACAGATGAAAAAAGCACACTAGTTCACAGATTATGCCCACGGATGCACTATGGCCACCACTACAAATTCCTGCTAAGCAACCCTTCTACAGTCAAACCAGAAGTTGTGTGTGTGTGTGTGTTTTAAATCACTTTATTCACCCATCTTCTTTCAATGAAATAAGAATGCTTTTGCTTAAAGTTGACTAATGAGTAAGTACATCCCCTCCTTATCCTTGTGAGTTTGTGATACCTCGCTCAGGAGGATATTCTCCAAATCCATCCATTCGCCTGCAAATTTTAGGATATCTTTTTTTTCTTACTGCTGAGTAGTACTCCATTGTGTAGTTGTTCCACAGTTTGTTAATCATTCCTCAGTTGAAAAGCTTTTAAAATGCTAGCACTATTATTACTGCTCACTCCATCCCTTTTGGTGGCTTTTTAACATGATGGAGATGCCAGAGCCATGCCATGTGGCTCTGCTCGCTGCCAGCAAACAGCGTGGACCCAAGAAAATGCTGCTACCAAAAAACCATCTTTGATTCTGTTCCACTTTTGTTTAATATAAACAGAATCTTTAAATCAATCACATGCTGCTTGTTGCTTATACAGAGTCTTCTGACTTCCAGAAATCAGGCTTAAGCTGCCTGCATGGACCTGCCATTTTTAAATTCAAGCCTGAATACTGTGGTGACTCTGCACCACGACCCACTTCCGATAAACAATTCGGAAAGCCTCTTTTGGTTCTGTTTCTGTGCTGTAGGATGCTTTTTTTTTAACTTTTTCAGGGTTTATGCGGGTGTTTGGGACTCCAGGTTGGAATGCCATCTATTCTACAAGATGTCAGGCCCCATCTGGGCCAGAGGCTGACCAGCCCTCAGCTGCTTCCCCCCCCCAAATGACTCAGATGCTTACATTAATTTCATCCTATTTGGCCTATGTCTCAGGCACATTGCTAGCTAGCTCTTTCATCTTAATTCAACCCATTGTCATTAATCTGTCTGGCCCCATGGCCCGTGGTGTGGACCAGCTGGATCCCTAACATCTTTCTTCTTTGGTAGCTGGAAGGAGTCTGCCTGATCTCACCCTTCTTCTACCTGTCTCTCCTCTGATTTCTCCACCTACTTCTATGGTGTCCCATAAAGACCAAAACATTTCCTGTATTTACAGCATACAGATGAATATTCCCACCACACAGAGGTTTAATATTATAGCAAATACTGGGCTAGTAGCTCAAACATATTACTATCTAGTTCTTACATATAAATTAACCAGTAAGTCTTATTGATGTTTAGTGACATGCTTTTTACCTTTGCTCAGTGCAGCATTCTCATTTTGGTTCTTCTGCCTATGGCTGGTGACTGCTTTTCTGCCTTTCCTCTTCCTAGAATTCTTCTTGTCTGATCCCCCAACCTCTGCTTCCTGCCTTACTACTGGCCAATAAGCATGTTATTAAACCAATACCAGTGACACATCTTTACAGTGTACAAGGGAATTATTCCATACCTTATCTCATCTCTCCTGTTCCCCCTTCCACTCTATCCCTTCCTCTAAAAGGTTGAGTTCTCTCTGGGAGTTGTCAAAGCCTGGTACATTCAGTTCAGGCAGGACCAATCCCCTGCCCCTGCATTAAAGTTGAGCGAGGTGCCCCACTATATGTAATGGGCTTCATAAATCCAATCTATGCACCAGGGACAAATCATAATCCCTCTTTCCAGGCCCTCTCAAATAGCCTAATCTACATAACTGTCTCTCTTATGCAGAGGGTGTACTTTCGTCCATTTAGGCTCCACAGCTGCTGGTCAAAAGGTCATGAGTTCTCATGAGTTTGGTTCAGTTGTCTCTGTAGATTTCTCCGTTATGATTATGAACTTCACACACACACACACACACACACACACACACACACACACACACACACATAATTCCTCTTCTCTCTCTTTGACTGAACTCTCAGAGCTCGGCCTGGTAATTGGCTGTGGGTCTCTGAATCTGCTTCCATCAATTAGTGGATGAAGGCTCTATGATGACAGCTAGAGTATTCACCAATCGTGTTATCATGGTAGGCCGGTTCAGGCACCCTCTCTAAAATGGTACTAGTCTAAACTATGGTCATCTTTGTATATTTCTGAGATTTTCCTACCACTAGGTTTCTCTCTTACATCATAAAGTGTTTACCTATCAAGATATTTTTCATTGCTCTCCATCTCTCTCCCAACTTGACCTTCTCATTCTCTCATATTCTATCCTCCATTCCCTCCCCACTATTGCCCCCCCACCCCTAGTTTACTCTGGAGATCTTGTCTAATTCCCCTTTGCAGAGCAACCCATGCATTCTTCTTAATGTCTTCCTTATTAGCTAGCTTCTCTGAACTTATGGGTTATAGTCTGATTATCCTTTGATTTACATCTAGCATCCACTTATGAGTGAATTAGTACTATGTTTTTCTTTCTGGGTCTTTGCTACCTCATGCATGACATTTTCTAGTTTCCTCCATTTGTCTGCAAATTTCATGATGTTATTTTTTTTTTTACAGTTGAGTCATACTCCATTGTATAATTGTATCACATTTTCTTTATTCTTCAGTTCATGGGTGTCTAGGTTGTTTCCAGGTTCTGGCTATTATAAATAATGCTGCTATGAACATAGATGATCAAGTGTCCTTGTTGTATGATTGAGCATTCCTTAGTTTTATGCCCAATGGTGGTATCATTGGGTCTTGAGGTAGATTGATTCTCAGTTTTCTGAGACAGTGCCAACTGATTTCAATAGTGTTTGTACCGGATTGTACTCCCACCAGCAATGGAGGAGTGTTTTTCTTTTTCTGCATCCTGTCCAACATAAGCTGTCACGAGTGTTTTTGATCTTAGCTATTCTGACAGATGTACAATGATATCAGAATCATTTTGATTTACATTTCCCTGATACCAAAAGATATTGAGTATTTTCTTATATGTCTTTTGGCCATTCATGATTCCTCTGTTGAGAATTATCTGTTAAATCTGTACTGCATTTTTAATTGAATAATTTTGTTTTCTGATGTCTAGTTTCTTGAGTTCTTTATATATTTTGGTGATCAGCCCTTTGCTGGATGTGGGGTTGGTAAACACCTTTTTCCATTTTGTAGACTGCTGTTTTATCTTGTTTACTATGCCCTTTATCTTACAGAAGCTTTTCAGTTTCAGGAGGTCCCATTTAATAATTGTTGTTCTCAGTGTCAGTTGCTAGGTCCTATCGGTTCCCTCCGGGGAGGGGGTGAGAAGATGCAGAGTCAATGACACAGACTAAAGGACTAAAATTTAACAATGGGATAGCATATGTATCCTCCTCCCAGCACTTAGGCTATGTCATAATCTGGTAATATTGTGTGTCTCTTGGTGGCTGGGCACCATCAGAAGGGGAATAAATACATTATGCATCCTGTGTTTTTTCCTTCTTGTTGGAAGCATGCTGATCCATGGCTAGGCACACTTCTCCTTTTGGGCCCTACAGTGGCCTAGTGGCACTTTTTTGCCAGCTCATCCTAAATTACATCTTCAAGGTGTTCAGCATCATCATGAACTCTTAAAGGAAGAGATAGCCAAGGTGATCAAGAAGCTGGACAGAGAAGACAAGGACAAAAGGGCAAGCTGCTACTCAAAGCTGTAATGTGTTCACTGGATTCCTGCTGGAGATACCCTACTATAGATAGTCACCATCCACCTGCCATCTCCAGTCACTGCACAGTACTGTCAGAGGGGTCACCTTTGACAAAGGCTGCTTCTATGCCTTTGGTAGAATATTCTTTGGGATGGTGTCTATAAAACTCAAGGTCTAGATTATGAGCCCCAACTATATCCTGAGTGATGGTATTAGAGGTGTAGGTCACCACTTCCTGATCTTCATGGCTTGGCTCTGTGGATCACTCTATCCTCTGATATTCCAGATTGTTTTTATTAAATGTATGATAAATTATCACAAGTGTTTGTGCTACTGGTGTTATATTTGGGGAGTAGTCTTCTGTGCCAGTGTGTTCAAGGTTACTTCCTTCTTTTTCTTCTATCAAGTTCAGTATAACTGGATTCATGCTGAGGACTTTAATGCATTTGGAATTAAGTTTTATGCATGATAATAGATAAAGATCTATTTGCAATCTTCTATCTGTTGATATCTAGTTATGTCAGCATAATTTGTTGAAGATGCTTTACTTTTTTTTCATTGTACAATTTGGCTTCTTTGTCAAAAATCAGATGTACATAGGTGTGTGAATTAAAGCCCTGTCTTCAATTCGATTCCATTGGTCCACATTGGTTTTATGCCAATAACAAGCTGTTTTTATTACCTTATCTCTATAGAAAAGCTTGAAGTCAGGTATGGTGATGCCTCCAGAAGTTGATCTACTGTCAAGTGTTGTTTTAACTGTTTTGGGTTTGTTTTTCTGTTTGAAGTTGAGTATTGTTCTTTTGAGATCTACAAAGAATTGCGTTTGGATTTTATTCTTGTTCTTAAGCTTCTGGTGTGTTTCTAAGTGACTATAAATAATCCAGAGAGGTCATAATGGAGGATAAAATGGATAGTGAAAGTTAACTACCTGAGTCCCAGCCTAGTGTTGCCATTGAGGATCCCTGGTAAAAAGTGTTTATGCAGATTAGTGGCTGACACAAAGGAATAGAGATAGACTAAAAAGACAAGGCTTGAAGAGCTTAAATAGGTCTGCACCAAGTTTTGGAGTCCCAAAAGAACAGAGGTAGAATATAAGGAGGGACCTTGCAGATTCCCTATAGTAGGACAAGGAAAAAGTCTAAAAATGATTGTGATTCAACTTTTTGTAGATAATTAAATGGAAGAAGAGAGATAAGCTTTGCCAAGATGTCTTTATTTCAGATAAAATTAGAATATCTTATTATACATATTGACTTGTAGTCGCCAGAGGCTGTGATGTTAAGGATATAATTATTGAATAAATCACACCCAAAATTGCATCCAGATAGCTAAAATCCCAAAAGAAATGCTGTTTTAATATTTTAAAAACCCATATGTTGCTTTTGTTATCCTTTGAAAGCTTTTGTTTTTCTCTTTGGTACTCCAAATTGCTCTGGAGCCCAAATCTTGTTTGCAACAATTTCAAACTGACCCTAAGCTAGACAAGTCTGTATTACTACTTTTCAATTCAAAAGGAGACTATGAGAAACTGGGGAAGTGATGGGTACACCAGGCATTCACAGGAAAGGGCTAAATTCTCACGTTAGATAAAGAACAAAATTTGGGATGGTATGTTTTATATTTGTGTTTGATATTGGGCATCTCAGAGCTCCTGCACCAAAGACAATATCTCCCCTTCTGTCCATCCATCAAACTTAAAGAGACACACTAGGAAATCCATTGCTTTGAATCCAGAAACCAAATGTTAGACAATAGATTGACTCATGTTACATCAAAATACTCAAGATTCCATAAGACTCGCAGAAAGGTGGCTTGAAGTTAGAAAACTGTTAAAGATAAGACACAACATTTCAACCATCCTATCCCCTCTCAGTCACCATTCACAAACTCCTAAATGACTTTATCAGAGTACCATATCACATGTTAGAGGGTTCCAAATAGCAAGGTATTTACCTTCAATATACCAGCATTCTGCCTAAATACAACTTTTGTTCTTAGTCTATGTCTAGTCATTTTAGCTAATTAAAATGACTTTAATCACTGTTTGCTGTGGCAATCATTTCAGCACATTTTAAATATTATTGTTGAGTTGGCATGACAAAGCAATATTCAGTAATATATAGCATTTAACAAAATGCTAACTACTTTCTCCTTATTTAAAGATAATGCCACAGACTTCTTAAGTCTTTTTCTGTCTGGAATAAATGTTTTTACCAATTTTATTTAAATGATTGCATGGATTTGAGTTTCCTTCCAATAAGCCCCCAGCATATAAGTATTGGTAGGCAGTAGAGAACCATGTTCTTCTGAAAACTGTACTTCTTGATCTTCTTTGTATTAGCCAGTTTTCAATGTGTGCCCTTTGTTTGTCTTTAATCAAAACTCAAACATTTTTTTGTTTGCTAAACGGTTATTTTGTTTGATCTCATTCATTATTTTAAACTGTTGTGTACATATCCTCCTTTTTTAGATGTTTCTTTTTGTGCAAAATGATGAAGACCAGATAAACATGCTGCTTATTTCATGCATGCTGTGCCAAATAAACAAAATCTCAACAAAAGGACTTGGTTGAATTTTTGGCAGGTCTTTGTTGTTTTGCTGGCACTGAGGATAAAACAAGGTTTCTCAATGTCAGGCAAGAATTTTACAACTGCACCCCACCATTGCCCTCTCTCTTCAACTTCACTGTGTTACTAATGTTGTGACATGATCTCTTTATGCAGAGATAAAACATTTGCTTGACTAATTGCAGTATTACAGTCAATACTTCTCCAATAAGAACTATAATATGAAGAGTTTAATTGTAGCATTAATCAATCTCCAGTGTGTTCTGAAGAAGAATGAGGAACCCATAATAAATGTTGGAGAAAGGGTCCTAAATGGGATCACCCTGCACCTTAGCATCTGCAACCTCACATTTGTGAACAAGGCTGTGTGATGCACTATTGCAAATTAAGGACTCTGGCTTTACTTTACAACTTGTTGAAGGTATTTTCATTTATAACTTTTGCCATATAAGACTTTATCTTACCCTATCTTTGCAAATATACATCTAGTGGCAACTGAATTTTCAGGTTGTCACTTCAGCAATTAAATTGATTTGGCTTTTTTGGTTAGAGGTATCACTCAAAACAAAGGAAAAGATCAATTTCACACCAGTCAGAGTTAAATTTTCACCTTCTGGCTGGATTCTTCCTGCACAACATTTCTGAAAAGATAATTGGAGAATTGTGGACTAAGGTAGTTAACAACTATTTAGTGACATGTCAAACTAGAAACACTCACTGTCTGACTCTTAGGCAAAGCATTTTTTAAGATTTTAGACACAGTTTGTTATTTTCCAGAGATTTAGAAAAAATAAAATTAGTAGAAAATATAAGTCTAGGCAAAGATTTTTACTTTATGGCTGATACTCGCTATGGTTTAGAAGATCCCTCTTTGCTTTTCATTCAGTTTCATTTCTGCTGAATAAACACAGCTAAATAAAAAGAGAGACAAATCTCCAGTGAAGGAAGTTTCATTTTCAGAATACACAAAAGAACTGAATCACAATCCAGAACACACATCCATAGGTAAGAGCAGTCTCTGCTGTGTCTGAAGAACAAGAGAGAGGCTGTGGCTTATTAAGATGGAGAAATCTATGAAATATTTGGGAATTAGACAAGCTGGTTGCTAAGAGGTAGCAGCAAATGAAAGCTAGTTATAAAGTCATTCTTGATAGTTGCATAAACTTCACTGAGAATGAATATCTTACAAACCAGATAGGCTATATTGCTGGAATGGTCTAGCAGGGCAATTTTTTGTACAGTTTTTCATGATCTGAGAATTTTTTCTTTTGTTTTCTTGGCTTTATAACAATGACTAGGAATAGAAAATTTTTATTTGAGTTGTTTTTATTTCTTCATAGTATGTAGATACAGCGTTCATTTCTATATACTTACAGCTCTCTTTATATAGATAAGTCTTATTAAAATATATGGTTAAATTTTTAACATAATTAATTAACCTCACCAAATACTTTAAGGTGCTTAATATGTCTCTATCCCTGAAACACATGAAAAATCATATGATATAATATTTATATAGGTTCAAAGTAACAGAGTTTGTAGTATATATTGGATGATGTGTCTTGGTTTAGTAACAAATGGGCCATTCATTTCAATTTGATAGGCACAGAGTCCTGCACAGGACTTCCACAGGTCCAAAACAGCTGGGGTCCTCACACTGAGGAGGTAATGAACATAATATTGCATCCCTAACCAAGAAGCTATCTCCAACTGGCCACCATTCACAAAGGAGATATTAGTCTTCTCCAAAAGAATCTCATTGAATATTCAAAATACACTTAAAAAAGAGAAGCCAGGCCCAACAAAGATGAACAGCTTAAAATGAAATTAATAGTATTTTTGAGAATATTTTTGTCTCGGCATGATTTACATTCATTATTGGTCTTTTGCTTTAAAATTATAATATCTAGTTTTATGTTTTTATAGATTTGTATGTGCCTATCTGCATATATATAGTTTTTTCATACTTTTTCTTACTTTCTGCTTCTTTCTTTGTTTTAGTCTATTCTGGTTTATTTCTTATTTTCCTGGTTTTTTTTCTAACGAGAGAGAAAGAAAGAATATTTAGTTAGAAGGGTGGGAAAGTGGAAGGAACAGGGAGAATAGGGATGGGAACTAATGATAGAAACCATTTATGAAAAAAATCTATTTTCAGTTAACATAAATAAATGTGTAAACAAACAAATAGAGTAATGATCGAACACACACATACACAAACTTAGGACCTTGACTGTGCAGATCAAAAGTAAATCATGGAGATTTGGGAGAGAAAGCTCAATCAGTAAAGTTCTTGGCACATATACATAAAGACACGTATGGGTACTCCTAGAACCTGTATGAAAAGCTGGACACAAGCTAGATCTTAGTGTTTTAGTGCTGTGAAGAGACACTATGACCAAGGCAACTATTAGAAAGGAAAGCTTTTAACTAGAGACTTGCTTATAGTTCCAGAGGCTTAGTCCATTATCATCTTGGCAAGAAACATGGAAGTACTCATGGTACTGAAGCAATAGCTGAAAGGTACATCTTGATCCAGAGGTAGAGAGACACTAGGCCTAGATTGAGCTTGTGAAATTAAAGCCCACCTACAGTGACATAGTCTTCCAACAGGGCCACAACTCATGAACAAGTACACACACATTTCCTTGAGTATGTTCCATAGATTTTCCTTTCAAAGCTCAATGATCATCATAGAAAAGTGGCTAAAAACATCCCAAAAGAGCCAAAAATAGTCAATGACTCCCATGAAGCAATATGACAAGGCTGTTGAACATATGAACTCACAGCAGCAGTGGCAGCATATATGAAACCCACACAAACTCAAGCCAGACAAAAATCTCAACACGGATCAGAGAAGAACTCATGAGAACCAATCCCTACTTGAGGATTCATTAGAATGTGAGAGTTGATGGATGAAAGGGAGGCTATTTTCTTTAAGAATGTGGGCAATGTATGCTGCACTACATAGTTTCTGAAAAAGAGAAGGTACAAGAAAGTAGGAGGGAAAAGCTGTGGTTAGAGGAGAGATAAGAAGAGAGGAAAATGGAAGAGTAGATATGACCAAAACACATTATTTGAATGAATTAAATTCCAAACAAAACAATCAAAGTCAGATTTGTGAGACAAAAAAAGGGAGGGAGATTACATTGATTTCTCTTCAGTCTAACTATTTAAGTCAATGAGCTCCAGGTTATCTGGAAAGTTACAGTTAATTGAGAATGAAAGATTATTTATTTTCTAAAAGGTTCAAAAGAAAGCACTCAGTGATACAAAAAAACAGATACAGTCATGATGCTCCTGGAAGGCTGGACTGATTTTGCAAGGCTTCATTCTGCAGGTCAGATTTTATCACTGAGTGCACTCAGAAAAGAAGGCTTTGCTTCTTGCCTAGACAGCACTGGGAGGGCAGGGCAGGTGAGTAGGCCCTGAGAACATGATTTTGGGAGATCTGTTCATGTCCCTCATCTGCTCTTCCCACCCATTACCATATGTGGTAGGGGGAAAAGATAGCCCTGAAGTCACGAGAATGGGAGAATTGTCTCCGCTCCTTACCAGCTGCAGTACTTGGGAGAGTGTCCCCTACACTTCACTTAGGCAAAACACTACAGCTGGTCCTATGGTGTAGGTGTGGGTGACCTGGGTCCAGATGTGAGGGTAGAAGAAACAGTCACCCCCTTATTCCTTGCTATGTAGGGTGAACTCACTGGAGCAATGCTGGAGAGCTTACCCTGGCTGTGAGGATAGGGGAGATCAGGCAGGCTTATCAACCCTGCAACCATCCAGGCTCAGAACCAGGGCTATGACTGGGCCCACCTCAACACCTATCTTATCTGTATTTATTGGAAGATGTGAAGGGGCCAGTCTGGTCCTTCAGACCCAAAGCTCCAGGAGATCCACAACACACGGTAGCAACAGGATATCTAAGAGAAGTCCCAATGAGGGCCCAGATCTATAGTGTAGCAGAAAGCAGAGGCCTCGAACTAGACCAATGACTCTTCACAGTGAACACTTGTAAGTGAAGATACCTGGATAAAAGGGATTACTGTGTGACGCACTGTACCACACTACAGCTTCTATGACCAGCCTTTTCTTTTTTTCATTTCTTCTACATTTTATTTTATTTGGGGGGACAGTCTCAGGGGCAGAGGGTAGATAAGAAGGGATGGGGGATGGAGATGAATGAGACAAAGATGCATAATATAAAAGCCACAAAAATAAATAAAAATGTGTATCATGAATTTGGATTGTAATGAAAGAGACTCAGAGCCAAATATTGGGGAAAGGCAGAAATATCAGAGAGAGTAAACACCACAGTTAAATCTCACCCAGCTGTCTTTCAACTTCCTCAGCTTCAATCCTGGTCACTTCTGCCCCTGCTGGTTTCCTATGAGGCCTTAAATACCCTTCTTGCCAGCTGTATCCCATCCAGGTTAGGATTTTTTTTTTTTTTTTAAACTTTATTTATTTATTTGCCTTGGTGTTTTGCCTGAAACTGGAACTACAGACAGTTGTTAGCTGCCATGTGGGTGCTGGGAACCGAACCCGGGTCCTCTGGAAGAGCAGACGGTGCTCTTAACCGCTGAGCCATCTCTCCAGCCCCCCCAGGTTAGGATTAAAAATGGGAACTACTCTATTTGGTAGCCAACCTTGAATTCACAGAAACACAGAAAGTTCTGTCTCTGGAGTTTAAGATTAAGGGTGGAGGTCACCACTCCCAAGCGTTCCCTGTGCTGGGATTAAAGGTGTGTGCCATTGAATCCCAGCTGTTTGTCCTTGTACTCAAAGATCAAGAAATTTTTGAGCTGTCTGCCTAGGTTTTGACTATATCTCTGGATATTTCAGGTTTTATTAAAAATGTAACATATCACTACAAAAATGTTTTTTAAAAAAGATGGGAATGAAAATAAAACAAATTGGTAAGTGTAAATAGAAAAATTTAAATAAAAAAGTACACTGGTTTGATTTCTAAATTTAGGGGGGGTGTGTACACACACACACTCGCGTGTGTGCATGAATATGTATGTATATAAATCAGCTGTAGCCTTGGTTGAAATTCTCCATGAGCACCCTTCTACTTATTTTAAGATAAAGTCTCTATTGCACAAACTCTAGTTAGTATATATTGAAAACCCAGAACCAGATATTGAGAAAAAGCTGGAATATCAGAAGGAGGAAACAGACCACAGTTAGTCCTCACCCAGCCAACTTCTCAGACTGAACAAGGTAAACGCTGTCTTCAACATCCTCAATCTGACTTGTTGCTTTTACAGAATGATTGAATTTCTACCTTCTCTTGCCTTATATGTCCCTACCCAGCTGTTTTACTTCCTGGTTCAACTCTGTATCATATTCCTAGAGTTAGGATTAAAGGTATGGGCTACTACTGCTTGGCTGTTAGGCTTTGAACTCACAGAAATCCAGAAAGATCTCTGTTTTATGAGTGATGGGATTAAAGGCATGAGGAGTCATCTACTCTTTGACTTTTGTGACTTGACTGTGGGTGATTCTGTTCTCTGTTATTCCAGGTTGATTTATTAAGTATACAGTATATCACCACAGGTCTCTTTATTCTGAAGCTCAGCAGTTAAGTTAGAATGCTTGCCTAATGAACCACAAGAATCCATGGATTCTTGCCTTGCCAGTATTAGGATTGCAAGTGTGCACCATTATGTCTGGCTTTTTAGATAAGTTCTGAGAAATAACTTGGTTTCTTATGATCCCTCACTTTATTAGTTGAACCATCTCTTCAGCCCCTAAATTTGGTTTTCCATTTTTGAGCTTACTAAGTGTTCTTATTCAAGAGCCCTAATTAATTATCAAAAATATCTAGTATATGAACTGAGGGGAAACACAGGTTTTGTAAAGGTTGAAAAAGAGCTAAGCTGTGATCACAGACTCTGATCTCAGTTGTCCATCAACTAAATCACAGGCACAAAACATCACAGACGGTCTGAGGTCAAAATTGAGCAAATCAGCAGTATACAACAAATGAAGGCAGTTTTACAATGGTGTGAGGATAAATCAATGGTCACCATAGCCAAAAAAGTATTAAATTACTTTTGTTCTTTAGTCTTGGTTTGATAGTCAAAAAAAGAAGGTCTTTAAAGTGGATGGGAAATAAAAACACTCCTTCCAATGATAATGCCTGACATTAATGATGTTTTTTCATCTGTCAAGACTTGATTTTTTTTTTCCAAAAGCAATTCCTCTCCATTGGTGTTGTACCATTATGTTTCCTAGACTCCTCAGAAAGACCTCTTCTTAAATCAAGTCTGGCAGAGTTCCTGTAAGCAAATAACATGCGAAACCTTGAATGGTTCCCTCACTTACAGTTTTGCATAATTATGTAAAATTATGAGTAAATTACATGTTACAAATGTTCACCTAAGTACAGCTTTCACAAGCGTACTAAACGAAATGAACAGTAGTGAAATACCTGCTTGAAATAAAAGCAAAGATTGGCTTTTAGTCATATAGTTATGACAGAGTGAAATTGAGTAGAAATATGAGTTGCAATCTGCAGTATGTTTATTTTAAAGACAAAAATACATTTTTGTTGTAGCAATTTCTTCTGAATCTAAGAGAATTGGTTCTTTAAACCGAGTTTATTGTTATAGTCTCTATGCTAATTTATTTTTTGCTAAGTTGGCATTGATTTAGATTGCTGTTCAGGCGTAATTTATGCTAGAAATGTAACTGTTTTTTTTTTCTTTTCTGAAATGGCTCTTATTGTCCAGCACCAAAACTGCTGCCAGCTCATTCACAATGTAACGTCTCCTATTTATTATCTACTGTTTAGTTAAATTATTCATTTGAAGCCATTGTTTTTAAATGTTTATTTCACTTGATGAAACTCAAAGGCTTCTATGGATTTGGATGCATATATTTTGTTATTTTTTTCAGCAAAATTTATTCTTTTGTCTGCTTCCCTAGATGGCCAAAGAACCTTACAGTGACCCCTACATGTAGGGTAGTTGTTCTCTTTATTGTCACACATGCTAGCTCTATTTGAAAACACTTCTCAGACATATCCAGAAGAGCTTCCCAGCTCTAGAACCCCTGGTCCAGTGAAACTGATGAGATGAGACATCACAGCATCCAGTCCAGAATCTGAAGCAGCCTGATTCTGTCTGTCATGCAGAATGTGTGTCTTAGGGCAAACATCTACATTCCAATCTCCACTGACATCATAAAATCACAAGTCACACATCTGAAAACGTAGTTTAAATACTTACTTAATTAATTGAAATAATATTCCAATCTATTTACATAGTCACCTAGCCAGACAATTCAACCTCAGTCCTTTAGGTTTATAATTTTGCACCTATATTTAACAATGAGCTCTAAAATATGCAAGACTAGAAAAGCACTACACTTTATCATTATGTATGAGGCAGATTTGGGGCTGGCATATAAATCGTGATAACCCCAGAGTCTCTGAAGAAACTGAGGAGAATGGATGCATCTATTTTTTAATCATTTTAGACAGATGTCTACACAGCTGCATGTGGGTGATTTGTCTCTGCCCAGTCACATGGCCCAGGACATCTGTCTGTGCTGTTTCCCAGCCCTGAGAAAACTAACAAGGTCGTCAGATTGCATCTTAGCTAAAGCTACTGGTCTCCTTTTACCCTTCAGGCTGCTGCATTCCAGGTGTGTGTTCTATAAAATGCTTCATTATTTTTAGAGCATAATCCTAGAACCTACCACAGAGGAAGAATCTCATGCTTAGAGTAAGGAAAACATTCATTTGTTGGTTAATTTTAAGCTCTGGAAACTGCAATGTGGGAAAACAAATTTTGACTGTGAAACTGTTAATTGGTTATCCCCTTTGAAAGAACTGCCCTTGAAAACTGGGGGCCTTAGCTAGGACTTTGCTCAGTTCAACTGTGCCTAACATTGCCCTGGAACCCAAGTTGCAAGCCTTAGAAGATTAAAAAAAAAAAATGCTTGCTTTCTCTGTTCTTACAACCTGCAAAATTTATCTCCTCTTACCCTTGTAACTTTTCTGTGGGTTTTTGTCTCTCAGGCTTCCCACTCAAATCAAACCATCCTTTTCAACTAGCCAAAGGTCAATGCATATGTACTTGGCAAGTGGATTCACAGTCTCCTCTGCTTTTGTATTGTCTGGTGTTTCCAGCTCGTATGTCACCTGTTTTTCTTTGTAATAAAAGCTGGGATAATGACCATTCATCTCTCTGTCTGATGTGTCACACAACCAGTGAGTTGTGAGGTCTTCTTACTTGCTAAATTATTTTATGCTACTGAATGACTTACAGAAGAATTTACTAAAATCATTAAGGAAGAACTCTGTGTGATTATCTTGAAAAAAAATCTATGATTAAATAACTACAATATTCTTTGGAGAACAAGAACCCCAAATATTTCCAGATGTAAAAATAGTTGCAATGTAATTTTAAACCTGGAAACTGAGTGTAACTAACTCCTTTAATACAAGTAATAGAAGTCCAAAACTAGACATGAAATATCAATGTGCTGGCAGGCTGGAGGTTATGGAGGAAAGTGAGCAGGTGCCTCTGTCTGAGAGACTATGGCTACTAGACTAGTAATCAATGTCTAAGGCACCCAGCAGTCTCTGAATTCTGTGTAGTGTTCCCTTATCACATTCCCAAGTCATTAGGAAGTTCTTGTCAGATTTTCAGCCTAGAGTTATCTACTCTGGATGTGGAATAAAAGAAGGAACTTATGGTGAAGGGGAGAGAGAAGCTGGAGAGCACAGATGGAGAACCCAAGGACACTGGGGAACAATAGGTATGATCAGAGGCTACACAGAGAGAAAATGCCCCTGAACACTCAGTCCAGAAAAGTTGGCTGGGAAGCATAATCAAGGCCAGACAAAAGTCTAGAGCACCTACCCTCTTGGCCATCCAGGCCATCCATAGGAAACCTGAGGCTAGCCAAAGAGAAACACATTGTGAATTGACTTCAAAAAGGCAATAGCTTACCTCGGTGTGCATCACCACGGTACAGATTGCAGTATGTGAGGAAGGAAGCTGATGATGTTGCTCCTTTTTTCCAGCACAATGTCTCAAGGTGAAAAAAAGCAATCAAAAAAAAAATCAACTATTTGGGAATAGGCTGAAAAGAAAAAACAAACAAAAATGCATTTGCTTCTTCGCTGTTATCATAGAAGACTACTTTTCTTTATTTATTTTTCATATACAAAGATGAGGCACAGAAGCCTTAATCCAAATTTATTTTTTTTCTTTTTGTTGAAAATAGATACTTTACTCACATAGTAGATCCTGATTTCAGTTTTTCCTCCTTGAAATCCCCCTAGTTCCTTGAAACTTATCCTTTCATTCAGATCGATTTTCTTTCCATGTATCACTAGGGAATAAAACAGCCTTCTAAGTGATACTAATATGATAAATATAATAAGATGACAAAAACTAACATTTCAGAATAGGACAAAACAAACATCAGAATTTTACAAACCCCAAAGAGAAAGCACAGAAAACAAAAAAAAACCCATTCATTTGTACACACATAAATCCCATAAAACAATAAACTGGAAGCCAGAATACATATGCAAGGCCCAGTTGTACAATCATACAGGTCCTGTGTATGCTCCCCAGTTTCTGTGAGTTCATATGAGCTTTTTCTCATGTTGATTTAGGACTGTCTCCTTGGTGTGCTCCATCTCTCTGCCTCTTATACTCTTTCTGATTCCTCTTTTGTAGGGTTCCTTAATCCCTGAGGATAAGGATTTGAGAAAGGCATTCCCTTTAATGTTGAGCATTCTAGTGTTCCAAGGTCTCTCATTCTCTACATAATGGCTGGCTGAGGGTCTCTGTATTTGAGCCCACCTGCTGCAGGAGAAAGCTTCTCTTGGCTAAGTAAAGCACTGAACTGAGTATAGCAGAATGTTACTAGGAGTCCTTTTATTGCTACATTTTTTAAAAGAATAGTATTATTGCTTTTACTCTAGGTCCTTGGAATATCTAGTCTCTGGTTTTTGGTCATCCAAGCAGTGTTGGGTTGGAGTTCCATGTTGCAGAGTGAGCCTTAAGTCAAATCAGATATTGATTGGTTACTCCCACAACCTTTGTGCCACCATTGCCTTAGTATATTCTGCATGCAAGACTTTATTGGAAACCAAAAGTTTTGTGCCAGTTTTTGTGCTTAAATTTAGCTTTGGGTAGCTTAGAGAGTATCTTCCGGTATTAAAGGTGCTAGCACATATAGATGTATGTAGGCACCAATCTCTCGACTCCTACATGTTCAGTGAGTTGCATAGATGTTGTCTTCAGCAATGGGGCCTTATCATCAGTTTGTAGAGAGCAACATATACTCTTAGAATCAGCCTAGGGTGTTTGTGGATTTCATGGGACCCCTTTAGCCAACAACTTAATTATATGTAACCCATCCCTAGTACTGAAAACTCAGTTGGATGACAAGAGATGACCAGTTAGGACGGTCTTTCCCATTATTTGGCAATTTCATTTAGATCATCTTCATATATATTTATATTTTAGAAGTTTGTACTGTATTAGGTTTTCATGCTACTCCTCAAATGCCCCTTAATTTTAGTTGTCTCTCCCTATATTTCTCTGTCCACTCTTCCCACATCTCTAGTCCCCTCTATCAAAGCATAATTCTATTCTCCTTTTATAGGGAGGTCTATCTGTCCCCACAATCGTGGACTCTAGACTTAATTTTTGTGGTTCTAAGGATTGTAGTTTGGCTATCATTAACAAAATAGATAATATTTGCATATACATAGCATATTTGTCTTTTGGGGGCTAGGTTATCCCACAAGATATTCACTTACTGAAAACTTTGGTGTTTAATATTCTTAATGGCTGAGTGATGATTCGTTGTGTGAATGTATCACATTTTCTTTATCCATCCTGTTGAAGAACATCTATTTTTTTTCCATTTTTTTGGCTATTATGAGTATAGTAGTAATGAACATAACTGAGTAAGTGTCTCTGTGTGAGGATCAACATTCTTCTGGATACGTGCTTAAGAACAATATAGTTAAATCTGAAGTAGATTGGTTCCCATCTTCCTGAGGAACTGACACATTAATTTCCATAGTGGCTGTACCACTTTGCACAGATAAGAGCAGTTCTACACCCTTGCCTGTATGCAGCACCACTTGTTTAATTGGTCTTAGTCATTTAGACAGGTGTAAGATAATGTTAAAGTAGTTTTGATTTTCATTTTCCTGATAACTAAGGATGTTAAATGTTTTTTTAAAAGTGTTTTTCAGCCATTACAGTTTTCTCATTTAAGAATTCCCTGTTTGAGGAAAGCCAGGATTGCCAAAACAATTTTACTCAACAAGAGACCCTCAGGAGGTATCATCATCTCTGACTTCAAGGTATACTATAGAGCTACAGTAATAAAAACAGCCTAGTACTGGCATAAAAACAGACTTGTGGATCAATGGAATAGAATTGAGGATCCAGACATTAACCCAAAAACCTATGAACACCTGATCTTTGACAAAGAGGCCCAAAATATTCAATGGAAAAAAGATAGTATATTTAACAAATGGTGTTGGCATAGCTGGATGGAAGTGTGCAAAAAATGCAAATAGATCCGAGCCTGTCACCCTGCACAAAACTCAAATCCAAGTGGATCAAAGACCTCAAAAAAAAAAAAAAACAGCCACTTTAAACTTGATAGAAAAGAAAGTGGGTATTTGCATTTCCACCCTTGATAAGCCATGCTTATGATTATTATTCTCTGTATAGTTATTGTTAACTCTTCGGCATTTTTTTTAATTCTTTTTACTTTTTTTGATAAATACAAAATAAAGAAAAAAAAAGAAAAGAAAGTGGTAAATACACATCTATGAATTGGCACAGGTGACCACTTCCTAAATATAACACCAGTGGCACAAACACTAAGACCAACAATCAGTAAGTGGGATCTCCTGAAGCTAAGAAGCTTCTGTAAAGCCAAGGACACTGTCAATAGAATAAAACGACAGCCTACAGAATGGGAAAAGATTTTCATCAACCTTACAAATGATAGAGGACTGATCTTTAAAATCTATAAAGAACTCAAGAATATAGAGCCCAAAAACTTGAATAACCCAATCAAAATTGGGGTTCAAAAAGGGAATTCTCAGCAGAGGAATTACTAATGGCTGAAAGGCACCTGAAAAAGTGCTCTTCATCTTTAGCCATCAGAGAAATGCAAATTAAAACAACTTTGAGATACCACCTAACACCTGTTAGATTGGCTAAGATAAAAGGCACAGATGACAGCCTATGTTGGAGAGGATGTGGAGCAAGGGGAACACTCCTCCATTGTTCGTGGGAGTGTAAACTTGTTCAGCCACTCAGGAATGCAGTAAAGCAGTTTCTCAGAAAACTGGGAATCAATATCCCCAAGGATTCTGCAATACTACTTTTAGGCATATACCCTAAAGATGCACATTCACACCCCAAAATCATTAGCTCTCTATGTTCATAGCAGCATTATTTGTAATCATAAGAACCTGGAAACAACCAATGCCCCTCAACTGAAGAATGGATTAACAAACTGTGGCACATCTACACAATGGAGTATTACTGAGCAGTAAGGAAAAAATGATATCCTAAAATTGCAGGCAAATGGATGGATTTGGAGAATATCCTACTGAGTGAGGTATCACAAACTCAGAAAGATAAGCAGGGGATGTACTCACTTATTAGTGGACTCTAAACAAACAAACAAATAAACAAGAAAAAAAGCAAAGCATGCCCAAGCTACAAACAACAACCACTGAACAGCTTGGGATCAGAAACACCCTGGACTGACTCCTTGGATCCCACTCCCCTGAGAGGAATGCCTGACTCACTCTTGAGGGAGGGGGGAGAAAATTGAATCTGCCAGGAGTGGAGACTGAACTAAGCAATATTGGGGCAGTGGGACCATGGGACTGCCTGCAGCCTGCCCAGGGATGGGATCGGGATTTGTGGAGAAGAAAGAATGACCTGATGTGGTGGGAGGGGGAAGGGACCTTGAATAAGGATATACAAGGATAGAGAGTGTGACTTCTTTGTTAATAATAATAATAATAATATTAATAATAAAAGAAAAATAAATAAAAAAAGAATTCCCTGTTTGGATATATATTCCATTTTTAATCAAATTGTTTTCTTGATACCTTGATTTATTTGAGTTCTTTATATAATTTGAATATTGACTGACTATTGAATGTGTAGATGGTAAAATCTCTTTTTTTATATTCTATAGACTTCTGCTTTGATGATGTCCTTTGCCATGGAGAAGCTTCTCACTTTCTTTCTTTTTTTGTTTTTCTTTTTTTTCCTTCTTTATTTATTTTGTATTTATCAAGAAAAACAGTAAAATGAATTTAAAATGCTGTTAAATTAACAATAACTATAAAGAAGGTAAAAATCATAAGTATGACTTATCAAGGGTGATAATGCAAATAAGATTACTACACATATATTTACTTTGTTTTTTTTTCTTTATTTATTTTGTATTTATCAATAAAACAGTAAAATGAATTTAAAATGCTGAAAAGTTAACAATAACTATAAAGAGGATAAAAATCATAAGCATGACATATCAAGGGTGATAATGCAAATATGATTGCTATACATATATTTACTTTGTGTTCAGCTTTCCCTCTGAATTTTTTTTTCCATCCCTGTATATCCTTATTCAAAGTCCCTTCCCCCTCCCACAACATCAGGTAATTTTTCTTCTTCACAACTCCCCATCCCCTCCCTTGGCAGGGAGTAGACAGTTCTATGGTCCCACTACCCAATAATGTTTGGATCAGTCTCCACTCCTGGCCAAATCCAGTTTTGTCCATCCTCCCTCAAGAGTGAGTCAGGTGTTCCTATAGTTGGAGTGGGGTCCAAAGGGTCAGTCCAGGGTGTTTCTGATCCCAAGCTGCTCAGTGGATGTGGTTTGCAGCTTGGATATGCTTGGCTTTTTTTCTTGTTTGTTTGTTTAGAGACCACTAATGAGTGAGTATATCCCCTGCTTATCTTTCTGACATTGTGATACCTCACTCAGGAGGATATTCTCCAAATCCATCTATTTGCCTGCAAATTTTAGGATATCATTTTTTCTTACTGCTGAGTAGTATTCCATTGTGTAGATGTACCACAGTTTGTTAATTCATTCTTCAGCTGAGGGGCATCTAGGTTATTTCCAGGTTCTTGCTATTACAAATAATGCTATGAACATAGTTCAGCTAATACCTTTGGAGTGTGAATGTGCCTCTTTAGGGTATACGCCCAGAGGTGGTATTGCAGGGTCCTTGGGGAGATTGATTCTCAATTTTCTGAGAAACCGCCATATTGCATTCCAAACGGCTGCACAAGCTTACACTCCCACCAACAATGGAGTAGTGTTCACCTTGTTCCACATCCACTCCAGCATAGGCTGTCATCTGTGCCTTTTATCTTAGCCACTCTAATAGGTGTTAGGTGGTATCTCAAAGTTGTTTTGATTTGCATTTCTCTGATGGCTAAAGATGAAGAGCACTTTTAGGTGCCTTTCAGCCATTCGTAGTTCCTCGGCTGAGAATTGCCTCTTTACATCTGTACCCCATTTTTTGATAGCGTTCTTCAAGGTTTTAGGCTCTAAATTCTTGAGCTCTTTATATACCTTAGAGATCAGTCCTCTATCACTTGTAGGGTTGTTGAAAATCTTTTCCCGTTCCATAGGCTGTTGTTTTGTCCTATTGACAGTGTCCTTGGCTTTGCAGAAGCTTCCAAGCTTCAGGAGATCCCACTTATTGATTGTTGGTCTTAGTGTCTCTGCCACTGGTGTTATATTTAGGAAGTGGTCGCCTGTGCCAATTTGTAGAAGTGTATTTCCCACTTTCTTTTCTATTAAGTTCAAAGTAGTTGGGTTTAAGTTGAGGTCTTTGATCCTTGGATTTGAGTTTTGTGCAGGGTGACAAGCTCAGATCTATTTGCATTTATCTGCACACTTCCATCCAGCTATGCCAACACCATTTGTTAAATATACTATCTTTTTTCCATTGAATATTTTGGGCCTCTTTGTCAAAGATCAGGTGTTCATAGGTTTTTGGGTTAATGTCTGGATCCTCAATTTGATTCCATTGATCCATAAGTCTGTTTTTATGCCAGTACCAGGCTGTTTTTATTACTGTAGCTCTATAGTATACCTTGAAGTCAGGGATGGTGATACCTCCTGAAGTTCTTTTGTTGAGTAAAATTGTTTTGGAAATCCTGGCTTTCCTGTTATTCCAAATGAAATTGAGTATTGTTCTTTCAAGGTCCAAAAACTATTGTGTTGGGATTTTGATGGTCAGTGCATTGAATCTGTAGATTGCCTTTGGTAGAATTGTCATTTTTACTATGTTGATCCTACCAATCCAGGAACATGGGAGAGCTATCCATTTTCTGATATCCTCTTCAATTTCTTTCTTCAGTGTTTTATAATTTTTGTCAAATAAGTCTGTTACCTCTTTTGTTATAGTTACTCCAAGGTATTAAATACTATTTGCAGCTATTATGAAGGGTAATGTTTCCCTTATTTCTTTTTCAGCTCTTCTATCTTTAGTATATAGAAGGGCTACTGATTTCTTTGAGTTAATCTTGTATCCTGCTACATTGCCGAAGATGTTTATCAGCTGTAGCAGTTCCTTGGAAGAGTTTTGTGGGTCACTTATGTATACAATCCTATCATCTGCAAATAGAGATAGCTTCACTTCTTCTTTTCCAATTTGTATCCCCTTAATCTCTTTTCATTCCCTTATTGCTTCAGCTAAAACTTTGAGAACTATATAGAATAGATAAGGGGAGAGAGGACATCCTTGTCTAGTTCCTGACTTTAGTGGAATTGCTTTGAGTTTTTCTCCATTAAGTTTGATACTGGCTGTCGGCTTCTTGTAAATCGCCTTTATTATATTTAGGTATTCTCCCTGTATTCCTGTTCTCTCTAGGGCTTTAATCATAAAGGCATGTTGGATTTTGTCAAATGCTTTTTCCGCATCTAAGGATATGATCATGTGGTTTTGTTCCTTTAGTTTGTTTATATGATGGATAACTTTTACAGTTTTTCATATGCTAAACCAGCCCTGCATTTCCAGGATGAAGCCTACTTGGTCATGATGGATGATATCTTTTATACATTGTTGTATAACGTTAGCCAATATTTTGTTGAGAATTTTCACATCAATATTCATGAGGGAAATGGGTCTGTAATTCTCCTTCTTTGTTGTGTCTTTTAGTGGCTTGGGTATTAGGGTGATTGTGGCCTCATAAAAGGAATTTGGCAATATTCCTTCAGTTTCTACTGTGTGAAATAGTTTGAGGAGTAATGGTAGTAATTCTTCTTTGAATGTCTGGTAGAATTCGGCACTGAAACCATCTGGGCCAGGGCTTTTATTTTTGGGGAGGTTTTTAATGAAACCTTCAATTTCCTTAAAGGTTATAGGCCTGTTTAGGTAATTAATCTGGTCTTCATTTAATTTTGGAAGATGGTGCCTGTCCAGAAAGCTGTCCATTTATTCTAGGTTTCCCATTTTTGGAAATGGAAATCATGTGGAATACAGATTTTCAAAATATGACCTGATAATTCTCTGTATTTCCTGGGGGTCTGTTATTATGTCCCCCTTTTCATTTCTGATTTTGTTGATTTGGACACTCTCTCTCTGTTTTTTTATTAGTTTGGCTAAGGGCTTATCTATCTTGTTAACTTTCTCAAAGAACCAACTCTTAGATTCATTGATTCTTTGTATTGTTCTTTTTGTTTCAATTGTATTGATTTCAGCTCTAAGTTTGATTATTTCCTGCCATCTACTCCTTCTAGGTGAGTTTGCTTCTTATTGTTCTAAGGCTTTCAGCTGAGCTGTTAGGTCTCTAGTGTGGGATTTCTCTAGGCTTTTCATATAGGCATCTAGCACTATGAATTTTCCTCTTAAGACTGCTTTCATTATGTCCCACAAGTTTAGATACATTGTGGATTCATTTTCATTAAATTCTATGAAGACTTTGATTTCTTTCTTAATTTCTTCCTTGACCCAGAGATGGTTTAGCTGATTGATGTTTAGTTTCCATGAGTTGGTATGCTTTCTTTGGGTTTTGATGTTGTTGAACTCTAACTTTAGACCCTGGTGGTCTGATATGTTACAAGGGATTATTTTCATTTTTTTGTATCTGTTGATATTTGCTTTATGACCAATTATGTTGTCAATTTTGGAGAAAGTTCCATGAGGAGCTGAGAAATATGTATATTCCTTTGCATGTGGGTGGAATCTACTGTAGATATCTATTAAATCCATCTGCATCATAAGCTCTTTTAGACTCCTTATTTTTCTGTTGAGGTTCTGTCTGGTTGATCTATCCAGGGTTGAAAGTGGGGTATTGAAATCTCCCACTATTAGGGTGTAAGAATTGATGTGGGATTCGAGCTTTAGCAGGGTTTCTTTTACATATATAGATACCCCTATATTAGGGGCATAAATATTTAAGATTGAAATCTCCTCTTGACCAATTTGTCCTGTGATGAATAAGTAGTGACCATCTTGGTCCCTTTTTATTGCTTTTACCTTAAAGTCTACTTTGTTAGATATTAGGATTGTAACCCCTGCTTGTTTCTTAGGACCATTTGACTGGAAAATCTTTTCCCAGCCCTTTATTCTAAGCCTGTGTCTGTCTTTGCAGTTGAGGTGTGTTTCTTGTAGGCAACAGAAGGATGGCTTCTATTGTTGTATCCATCTTGTTAGTGTGTGACGTTTTATAGGAGAGTTGAGACCATTGATATTAAGGGAAATTAGTGACCATTGATTCATATTTCCTGCCATTTTTGGTGGCAACTTGTTTGTATTTCCTTTCTCTAGGGTATTCTTCTGTGGACTTATTGATTGTTTGTGATTTCGTGGGTGTATCTGGGGTCCTTAGGTT
>PVIH01023116.1:0-25579 GCA_004025045.1 Sigmodon hispidus
TTTTAGTTCCTGGCATGTTTCTTTCATAGATTTGTTCATCTCTTCCAATTTTTTGTTTGTATTTTCTTCTATTTCTTTAAGGCTTTTTTTCATATCTTCCTTGAGAGCTTCGATGATCATCAAAAAGGAATTTTTGGTGTTGCTTCCTTCTGTTTCCTCTTCATTGCTCAGTTCAGGTCTTGTATTTGTAAGATTGCCATTCTCTTCTGGAGTTACCATGTTGTCCTTTGTAGTATTATGTAATTTTTTGCACTGACGTTTGCCCATGGCTTCAGTGGTTCACAATTAGATGGGTCCTGGTCAATTGTGGCACTCGGGTTTGTGTGCCTCCTGTCACCTTTCTGGTCAGGGTCTGATTCTGTCTTTCAGAGACCCCTGCAGTTGTTGGTTTGCTCAGTTCGAGGTTGTGGTGGGGAGCCGTGCAAAATCCCTCAGCAGGAGCTGTGGATGTGGTCAGGGGCAGAGTTTACCTGCCCCTGCTCCAGAGTGTGCTGGGATTCTGCAGACAGCACTCGGTCCTGCGAGCGAAACCAGAAGCAGTTGGAGCTCAACTTTCCCTCCCAGGCTGGGATATAGGCACTGAGGCCTCTTGCCCCCTCCTCATCTCTGAGTGGGGTCTGAATCTGCCCTTCAGAGACCCCTGTAGTTGGTTAGCTCAGTTCAAGGTCGTGGCGGGGTTTCCCTCAGCAGGAGCTGTGGATGTGGTCAGGGGCAGAGTTTACCTGCCCCTGCTCCAGAGTGCGCTGGGATTCTGCAGACAGCACTCAGTCCTGGGACGTGTGTGTGTTTTAAATCACATTATTCACTAATCATCTTTGCATGAAAAACAGCAGGGGATGTACTCACTCATTAGTGCAGTTTAAGCAAAAACTTTCTTTTTTCATTGAAAGATGATGGACGAATAAAGTGATTTAAAACACACACACACACACACACACACACACACACACACACACACACAAAAAAAAAATTTCTGCTAAGGCATTTTCTTAACCGGTGATTCATGTGGGAACATGCAGCCCATTGCTGATGGGACCACCCCAGGTTGACAGTCCTGGGTTCTATAAGAAAGCAAGCTAAGCAAGCCTTGAAGAACAAGACAGTAGCATTATTCTCCTTGTCCTCTGTAATGGTTCCTGCCATGTTTTGGAATTCCTGCCTTGGCTTCCCTCAGTGGACAGTGAGTTGAGATACATAAGCTTAATAAACCATTTCTTCTCTAAGTTTCTTTGGTCATAGTATTTCATCACAGCCAAAGAAACCCTAACCAAGGCACAAGCACTAATGAAGTATTCATAAGATTAACACTAAATGTGTGGGCTCTTCAGTCCTGTGTACTTTAGAGAAAAAGCCCTTCTTACAATATCAGGCCATACATCTGTGTGGCTCATTATCACACAAGAATCTTCCATTATTTTCAAAAGCTGTATTGACAGCATGAATGAGATGTAAAAGTATCCATTGGGCATCTGTTATCAGAGTACTTACTAATCCTGAAGCAACATTCTGCACTAATATTGTCTTTGATAAACTATATTCTCATTGAGTCTCTTGAGTTTTCTTTTTCTCTCTTTATAAGCCTGACTTTATTACCTTGGATATTTGGTATAAAAAAATACTCAAAATTGTATTATGGAATTGGAATCACTATTTTAGATTAAAACATTTACTTAAAATGTTGAGAACCATTGTTCCCTCTCAATAAACCAATCTTTTTTATTTAACATCAATTCTATATGTGAAATATACACATATACTTCAGTCATATTTTTTGAGAATTGATGTATATAAAACAAATAAAGCAAGAATTTACCAAACATAAAGTGTAAAATACATTTGGAAGTCTGAGAATTGGTGTCTAGAGGAAATTATATATTAGTTAATACCCAAAACCAGTATTAAATGAAAGAAACATAGATATATTGGCATGTGCTTGTTTTATCATCACTACTGAGGCAAATTGCTTGGGCTTGCTAGCCAATATAGTGTACTTGGTGAGTTCCAGGCCTATAAGAGACACTATCTTAAAAGGAAAAGATGATGAATACTCCATGATGTTTAGGAAGTAACACCCAATGTTGTCGCATCCCACAACACACAAAGTATATTATCATGTGTCTGAGATTTGGCTACCTATTGTTATATAACAAAACACTTCCAAATCAGTGACTTAATATTTATGTTGGAAATACAGGATGGTGTACACTTAGGTTTTCTCACTGGAGACCTGATTATTTAATTGGCCTAAAGATTTATAATAGCATCTTGATTTCTCAACTTATCACAGATTGTTCATGCATCTCTGTTACTTTCACATGACCTCACTGCTTAGCTTGCTTGGGCATTCACTCACATATTGATAACAGTTGGTTCCTTTGAGAGTGCTTGTGTCAAAAGGTATAGGCAAAAACTGCAAGTTATTTATGACCTCATCTTATAGGTCATGCAGCACTGAAAGCAAGCTTTGAAGCCATCTCTAATTCATTGTGTATAACTACAGAGAAGCCAGCTTCTCTGGGTGGTCATCTAATGAAGACAGCTGGTCTGAAGACTAATAGTATTTGTTTAACAATAGTGAGACCTCAATTTAATTCTAAACTAAGTGTTCAAATGTCTAAGCTGGTGTCATTTAAACAAATCATATTTCACAATGATAATTCACATTAGCAAGTGAAAGTATTTTAATTTCTAATTGTTTGTTTCACTAATAGTTCAATGAATAAAATATATTTATTTTTATATCTCTGTCATTATCCATCACTAAAATGTGTTTCTATGAAAAGGATAACAAAAAAATGTTTATAAATCTCCATTAAAAAATCTTAAGAAAAGGATTTTTCCTCTTTAACTTTGTTACAGATTTTTAACAAAAAACATTAAGGGTAACATTCACAAAATGTACATTAAAATAAAAAGAGCTATTTATGGTGACTACAAGAAATGTAAGAAAAGAGGCTAAAACTTTAGGGAGTCAGGTGTGTCTAAAGAAAACCATCCCTCTACCACAGCATGAGAAGAAATTCTTCAGCACTGAATTTTATATCCCTACTGGAAAGGCATGGTTGCTCAGATTTGAGATCAGTGTGATTGTGCATACTGATCATCTGACTTATTCCAGTATTCACTATTTAGTCAGACTTTAAAATTTAATTTGGACTTGACTAGAGATATGATTCTGTTGACTTCTCCACTTCTGTCTTAAAGCAAGCAGATTATATTTGTCAGGTTTTGAATGCTATTAGGTTAATTCAATTTAGGAAAGCTAATTGATTTACTGTGTTATTTTTAAGAGGAAAAATTATTCCAATCTTAACATAGATGATAAGAAGTGTGCTACCCAATACCACTAGGAATATCTTGCAGTGTTTAGGAGAAAGACAAAAGGCTCCTCCTGGAAGTGGATATATCATAGCCCTAGGCATGTTTGTGAATCTCCTCAGTTTCTGAAGTTTTGCAAATCTGATAGAAGAATTAAATTTGTTGATGCCCCAAGACCAATGATCTTTGTATTTGTGATTATATTAGAAAAAGAAAATCATTGCTCAGACAACTAGGTCAGATGACATATTGCAAGTTACTTCTAGTCTCGTATCTTCATTAAAGACTGCTTATTATAGTGAGGGTATTAACTGATCTTTACAAAACTGTTTAAGATGTCAGTTTAAACTTGCAAGTCTGCAACATTCCAAAAATAGGGGTTTAGTGGGCTCTATTGATACCTCATGACTTTCAAAAATTTATATTCTGCCTGTAATCACTAAAACCTCAAAGACTAACTCATATGTAGGTTTCATCAATAATATTCATTTTTGCTAAGTAACAACATATTATAGCCCAACATATTATAATATCACGATTGTGATATTTCAACAAAAGGGATAACCATCTACCCCCCCATTATTAAAATATGGTGAATTTTAGTTTGTAAATCTTTAGGGATGATAAAAATATGTTTCATCTTCTATGATAGATTCATATGCTTTTAATTTAATTAATATGTTCCACTTGTGACCTTTATAGTATTGGCTATTTGAGGTATATAGTGTTGGTTAATATTGATCAGAAAATAAGGACTCTGCATTAAAAGAAACAATGTATCAGGGTTTGTCTGTAAAAAATAAAATACATCAAACCACTGAAATCCAGGAAATGTTTATATAGCTCTATGTTCGTCTGGATAAACAAACATGAACAAGAACCCTGCAGATACTTCCTTGCTTGTAACTCTGAATGAAATAAGAACAGAAGGAAGCTGGAATTTGACAACAGAGCAGAGAATTCAACTGACAATACACTGTGGGTGCTAGATTTCTGGTTGTCCTGGAAACAGAAACAGTTCCTCATAATAAGGACTTTGGATGTGGAAAACTTAAGCAATTTAAGTAACAGAATTCAAAGACTAATACATTCTCTAGATCAGGGATTGGCAGATGACTGACAGTGACTTCTTTTGTATGGCCCTCAAATTAAGATGTTTACATCTTTGAAGTAGTACAGAAACAAAATGAAAAACAGGAGAATGAAAATGTGAAAAAGAGACTGTGTATAGCTTACAAAAGGCAAAATACTTACAGGCTTTTTATAGGAGCCTCAGATACTTGTTTCATGACTCTGTGCTTTGGGAGGCCTGCAGAAGAGCTGAGAAATTTGGGAGACATCTGAAAAAGCAGCTAAGGAAAGAAGTTAAAAAGTATGGATTGAATTTTGCAAAAGGAAATTCAGCTACTCTTTATTTGGAAAGGTTATCCACCTATAGCTTTCATGGACCAATCCGGTGGCAATTGGTCTATTTGTGCACTCAAGTTACCTGGGAATAACAATGATAGATTCTGTGTTTTTTTTTTTAATTTCTTCCTTCATTTTCATTTGCAAAAGCCTGGTGATATGTAAACTACAATTTCCAGATGCCCCTATCTATAACTGAATTCTGAGTATTAATTAGGTGGCTATTATTTGTTTACACTTAGATAAATTTAAAAATAGAAGCTCCTAATCCCTACCAGAGTGTTTCGTGGTAGAAAGCTCCAGTAAGGACTAGACTACCACCCTGTTACCTGTTTTGTAAATACAAAGGGCAACAGTAGTCATGGCAGCAACAGTGGTGAAAATCTATCCATTGGTTCACATCCTTGCAATCCTGTATAACCCCACAAATACCTCTATTGAATGGCATTTATGATGAAATTATAGCAATCTGTATAGTTCTTGCACTAACCCTGATTGTTGGAATTATTGAGTAAGCTGTTACTTCTTCCTCCATAAATGAATGCAACAAGACACAAACATTTATCTACCTCTAATGACTCAAGTAAAAAAATACATTTTGGAGATGTGATTTTTATGGATGTGTCAAATCTCTCCTTCCAGAAAAAAAAAAAAAGAAGTGGTATTTGCCTTGGTCAGTAATACCTATGAGTTTATTCTCTGGTAGATGACAGACATCATTTATAATTACAGAGAATAATAATTCTACTACAAATTCTTCTTGTAGTTCTTAGAAATGTTCTACATGCAGTGATATATGTAATCTAATCTGAGGAAACATACAAAATGCAAGCAAAACAAGGTGTAAAAACATAAATCATAAAGATTTGATGTGAAGATCTCATTTGCCCCCAAAAGAAAATATAGGCAATGAAATTTAGCAAGTCTATCCACCAAAGAGCTGAAAGCAAAGAAGACAAACAATCCTTAATAGAAGAAGTAAGGTTTATGGTAACAGTAGGAACTAAATAACTAGGTCCTTTGTGAATCTCAGAGACAAAATAATTAGAACAATCCCCTACCTAACACTAGCTATGGACTTTATTTTGTGATCATCTGGTTAAACAGAAAATATATAAACAGCTGTAGTTTAGGCTCTGTGATACAGTGATATTCTTAAGATCCTTCTTTTCTCAATAGATTATAATAATCAGCATTCTGTAAGATGTATGTGTGCTCTGAATTGTAACCTCATGTAGAAAGACATAATTCTATACATTTGCATAGACATCTTACTGATGTTCTCCATAAAACTTTTGGATAAAGATACAGGGTATACTGCAGGATAATGTTCATGTACACTGTAAAAATTTTTGCTCATATTGGTTTAATAAAATAGTAATTGGCTAGTAGCCAGGCAGGAAGTATAGGTGGGGCAACCAGACTAGGAGAATTCTGGGAAGAGGAGAGACAGAAATGAAATTACCAGTCAGACATGAAGGAAGCAAGATGAGAATACTGGACTGACAAAAGATACCAAGCCATGTGGTTAAGCAGAGATAAGAATTATGGGTTGATTTTAGCATAAAAGCTACTTAGTAATGAGTTTGAGTTGGTGGCTGAGTATAAGTAATATTTAGCCTCCAGGTCAATTATTTGAGAAGCAGCTGCTGGGTATTTGGGAACTGGTGGGCAGGAGAGAAACATTTCACTACATAAGCATTATTCAACAATAATTTATTTAAAAGTAAACCATAGTTTGATGCTTCTTTTCTACATATTTTTTCAATTTGCTTATTGATGACATGATAAGCACCATTACCAAAAACAACTTGGGGAAGAAAAGATTTACTTGGATTATAGATCACAGTCTACCATTAAGAAACTCAAGACCGGGGCTGGAGAGATGACTCAGAGGTTAAGAGCACTGACTGTTCTTCCAGAGGTCCTGAGTTCGATTCCCAGCAAAACCACATGGTGGCTCACAACCATCTATGATGAGGTCTGGCACCCTCTTCTGTAAAACTGTATGCATAATAAATAAATAAATCAAAAAAAAATTTAAAAAAAAAAAGAAACTCAAGACCTAGAAGAATGAACTCAAGCAAAGACCACAGGAGGAGGGGGAACTGCTTGTTCTACCTCCTAGCTTGCTACCAAACTCATATTCAGCTGCCTTTCCTATGCAGCCTAAGCCTACCTGTTCAGGAATGACACCATTCATAGTGAGCAGGGCCCTCTTTTATCAATTAACAATTAAAAAATGGACCACAGACATGCCCACAAGCCAAACTGATAGAAGCAATTAAGGTTGCCAATTACAAGATACACTAAATTGATAACAAAGAATTCCCACCAAAATATTCAAATATTAAACTATCATTGGCCATACCAGTTCCAAAGAAAGAGTAACCTCTCCTTTTCCAACAAAGAATGATTTTGAAAATATACAAATGCTAATACGAATAATGCTGCTATGAATATATCAGAGATAATGCCTGAAGAATGAATTTAAAAAACCTGGTACATTTACACAATGGAATACTGTTCAGCAGAAAGAAATAAAAAAGAAGCCATCCTAAAATTTACAGGGAAATGGATGGATTTGGAGAGTATTACTCTGAGTTAGTTAGATATTCATGGTATGTACTCACTCATAAGTGTATTTTAGACATAAGGCAAAGAATATCCAGGCTGCAAACTACAAGCCCCAAATAGTGAAGTAACAGGAGAAACTTAAGAGAGACATCCAGGGATAGCCCTGCGAAGGGGAAATAGAGAAGTTCTCCCGAGTAAATTGGAATCATAATGGGGAGAGAGCAAG
This sequence comes from Sigmodon hispidus, assembly GCA_004025045.1. NCBI lineage: Eukaryota > Metazoa > Chordata > Mammalia > Rodentia > Cricetidae > Sigmodon > Sigmodon hispidus. The sequence continues at coordinate 7,529 of PVIH01023116.1, forward strand.
GAGAAATGGAAACAAATTGTGAGAGGAGATAGTTGAGTGAGAGGAGGCAACAGAGAAGTGTAGCAGGAAATCAAAAGTTACCCTGGTAAACACTTGTGATGTCAAAGAACTGAATCCCATTAGGGTGTGGCCAGCTGTGGGGAGACCTATAAGGCAGAAGTGACTCACTCTCTTGGCCCCAGTATGCTCTGGGAAGAAGCCCCCGCTCCATTCCCCTGCACATCTCTGTCCATTTTTATCCCACCAGAATTGCCTTTCTACCATAAGTGCTTCTGGAATAATAAATATTGAGAAGCAGTTGGGAATCTTTCACCAATAGACAAGAAGAACAAAGAAATGGATATCTTGAAAGAGAGAGCTACTGTGAAGTTAGAAAGAAACCTGATGCTAAGGAAACCACCAACAATCCACAAGATGTCTCTGCCTAGGACTCCAAGCAATAGTAGAGGAGGTGCCTAAATAAGACTTTTCCTATAATGAAATAAATGACCACCCTAATTGTCATTATAGAACCTTCATCAAGCAAACAACACAGACAAAAGCAGGGATCCATAGCTAAGCACCAGGTCCAGCTTCTGGTCCAGATGAAGAGACAGAGAAGAGAAAGTATATGAACAAAGGAATCAGGATCATGAGGAAGAGACCCATAGAGACAACTGAGCCCAGCCATTAGGAGCTCACTGCCTCTGAAATAATTGCTGAGAAACCATCATAGGAAGGAACTTCATCCTCCAAAGGTAGATGACTGTCAAAAGGCATGGGCAGTTTGTGTAGCCTCTTGGAGTAGAATCAGACTGTTTTTGGTGCATGAACTGACATCTCAAAGCCCATTCCCTATAGAGGAACACCTAACCCAACCTTAATACTGGTATTAGGGATTCAGACCTACCTCAACTGGATATGACTGAACTGATCCACTTTGGGCCTCCTTGCCTTCCTTGAAGAAAGGAAGGACTGGGAGAGACTGAGAGGAAGAAATGAAAGGGGAACAGTGGTAGATATGGGGAAAAACTTTTTAAATAAAAATAATAATTCCAAACTTACTCACCAAACTTGATGTCAATGATGATTCAGATGACTGTGAAGTTGGACAGTTACCTAGTGTGGTAGCAAGTTAAGGAAAGCATCATATATATAAAACCAATTAGGAGAAGGAAGCTGCTGCCTGAAAACTCACCCAGGTAATCCCAGAGGAAAAATAAATAGGTGTGGTGGGAATAACCTAATGGCTGCAGGCCAACTCTAAATAAAAAACCTAGGTATTGGGGAAAAGGTGAAATATCAGAGATACAGGGAACAAACAACAGCCAATTCTTACCCAGCCAATTCCTCCATTTCACCATTTCTGCACACATTTTATCCTGTTTAATTCTTACAACACTTTCATGCTGTAGTAAGACAAATGTTTACATGCCTATTTATTTGATAGAAGAAGAAAACTAAGTTCAGAGAACCCAGAAGACCAACAAAGTATATTTGGTATATTTAACTTGGGAGATAATGCTGAATGCATACATCATCTCAGTCTAAATTATAGTAGTAAAGGGGTATTCTATCTTGACTAATACAGAAAAGTATCTCAGAATCTTACTGGTGGCCACTGGCATGCTTCTTATACAATAGTGTCTCACAAATTTTTCTAGAGTGATACAGCAGTAGTTATATTTAGAATTTTCAGGTAAAAGCCTGGTTCTATTTTTGTTTGAGGTACTAATATAAAAGGTAAATGAAATCATGAAGAATTTTCTTATCTACATTATCTATAGTTTCTAAAACACACTGATAGGTCCCCATATCTAATATTATTGATGAATCATATTTCTCATTTTTGCTTCTAGAAGATAAATTTCATAGAAAGTTATTCCCCATAGTACTGTTTGTCTTAAGATGTGTGAGCTGATTTTAAGTAATCCTCCATTTTTAGTGTGAACAATGGTAACTCCTAAGCTCCTGAGCAAGTTAGTGAGAAGATGCATTCAGTATTTTTCTGTTTATTTTATTTATTTTTATATCCTAAAGGATAAAAATGAAGAGTTTTCTCCTGAGAAAAGCAAGGAGTTGAAAGATTTTCTGACAAAAGGAAAGTTATTAAAAGGTAAAATATATGCACCAAAATTTGTAGAACCTCCTTCAGTACATGGAAATTAAATTCCCTACTCAGCAATTACATAAATCATGTTGATGGGCCACTGCTTTCCACTAAATGAATAAATTATATTTGCTAAGCATTGGTAATACCCATGTTCCATGTACAAGTCCTCTGGTCCCCATTGGAATCTTATACTCTTGAACCATGCTTCCAGCCTCTGGCTGCCAAGTATTTTTATGTCTTCAATAAACTAAACTGAACCAAGCTATTATTACTGAATTGCAGGCTATTAGAAGCTGAATGTAGCTGTTGGTGTATTACCAAGGGAAATAAAAACTTATTATGTTCATTTTGTATGTAACCTAGACAGTTGCATTTGAAAGCATGTGCAGGGGCCATTTCAGTTCTGGAGGGGTAGCAGAGGAGGCCATGTCATGGTGCTCCTGTCTGTTTTCTATTCCTCAGAATAGAATTTCTATTCAGAATTAAGTATCCAGAAATTACAGAATAAAAGACTTCTTCCAGTCTGTAATGATATCTGCTTCCATTGTTTCAAGCAATTGGAAACACAGTGGTAAATATGTAAAATAAAGGAACAGAGGCCAGGCAAGAGAAAATAAACTGAATGTGAAATGCAACTATCTATTACATCACTATGAACCCTATTAAAAGAGAATAATTTTCTGAAAAACATTTATCTTAAAATATTTTGCTAAATAAAAAAATGTTTACCAATTATCTACTAAGCAAAATAGTATAATATTAGCTACTATCTCTATTGCCATTAAGTCAAAGCCAGAAGTAGACAAAGATTAAAACCACATTACAGTAATTAATTATTTTATTATTGAAGTCCTTCCTATCTAAAAAGATCAGAGTCAGAGCTACATTTTCCAATAAAGCATTATTACACCCAAACCATCAAAATGTTGTGGAGACTAAATACTCAAATTTTATAGCTTTCTTAAAATTTATTTGAATTATTGAAAGACTAAAATTAATATTTTTATCAGCTTAAAAAATAGTATTAATCTTCCCTTTTCTTATAATAATGAGAAAAATGTATTATCCTAATTACTTTTTCTGGTGGTTATGTGAACAAAGTCTTCTGCTTCAAAACAAGTATAGACCCTATGCAGTAAACTGTTATTTTTCCCTAAATAAAAACTGTCTATGTTCAAGCGTATAAGCCATGGTTTTAGAAATGTATACACATTTAATTTTTACACTATTCATGTCTCTCTGAAAGTTTTATTCCAAATGGCAAGTTAGAGCCTGTGTTCCTAAAGAAATAGATGTCCATTTTTCTTTTATTAGAAGATAAACAATATTTTAAAAAGAAAGCAACCATGTAGAAAGTGGAAATCTGAGTGTTTGGTTCATTGCAAAAGATTGCCAGTATTTTCTTTTGCAGATTTTAAATGAAAATGGTTACATCTAAATCTTGAGACCTATGCAACATTTTTGGAAAAATGTATCAGTACAGAAGAAATTCATTTATCTAGTAAACTGACTGCAGACTTGGAGGATTATCTGAGATTATTTGGATGACTTTAGTGCAACCATAGTGTTTTTAAAAGAAAACATGGAGCTAAACCCAGGTCCAGAGATGGGGCACAGCTTTAGTGGAACACAGCCCACTCAGACCATGGTTTGGAAGCACCTAAGCCCCTGGCACACAGTTGGGAGGTCAGAGATGAGGGTTATCCCAACTTAAGGCCAACCAGAGACTTCCTCCCTATAAATCTAGGAGATGGGGCACAGATTTGAAGGGTCACAGCCTGCATAGACCATAGTTGGCATCATAGCACTACAACCTCAAAAGAGCTGCCAACTCTCTAAACATACAGCTAATTAAGAGCCCCAGTCCATCAACTGACTAAGAGCCAAAGAAGAACTAACCAAGAGCGAATTGAAGAAACAATGGGCAGATGCCAATGCATGAATACATACAAAAATATAGAGATCAACAAAACACCACCAGAAGAAGCAAGTGGATCTATAGCTTAAAACCTAAACATAATAATGAAGAGGAAACAGAAGGAAACAACCTTAAAAACAGCTTTATGAAACTAACAGAAGCCTTTAGAAAGGCTAAAAGAAAACTCCCTTAAATAAATAGAAGAAAATACAAACAGAAAATTGAAAGAGATGAGCAAATCCCTGAAAAAAAATAAAGAAAACCAAGAAAAAGAAAAGAAACAGGTGAAAGAAACATTACAGGAATTAAAATTTAAAATAGAGGCATTAAAGAAAGCACAAACTGAGACAAACCTTGAAATAGAAAGTTTGAAGAAATATCTGGAACCATAAATTCAAGCATAACCAACAGATTCCAAGAAATAGAAGACTCTGGAGTGGAAAACTCAATAGTGGTAATAAACATATTAGTTAAAGAAAACAGTAAAACCAAAAAAAGTCATAATACAAAGTCTCCAAGAAATCTGGGATACTATGAAAAGGCCAAACCTGAGAATAACTGCAATCAAAGAAGGAGAACACCAGTTCAAAGGCACAGAAAATATATTCAACAAAATTATAGAAGAAAACTTGCCCAACCTAAAGAAGGAAATGCCTATAAAGATGCAGGAAGCCTACAGAACACCCAATAGACTAGACCCAGAAATAAGTCTGCTCACTATATAATAATCAAGCCACTAAACCTACAGAACAAAGACAAAATACTAAGAGCTGCAAAGGAAAAAGGCCAATTTACCTATAAATGCAGACCCATCAAAATAACACCCTACTTTTCAAAGGAAACAATGAGAGCAAGAAGGTCTTGGTCAGACATTATGCAGACACTTAAAAATGCATGGATGCCAACCTAGACTACTGTACCCAGCATACTATCAATCAACATAGATGGAGTAAACAAGATATTTCATGCCAAAACCAGATTTAAACAATACCTATCCACAAATTTGGCTCTGCAAAAAGCCCTAGAGAAAAAATTCCAACCTAAGGAAACAAAAACACCCATATAACCACAAACAATTGATAAGCCCACAAAAGACCCCCCAAAAAATACAACCACCAAAAATAATAGGAAATATTGATTATTGGCCATTAATATCCCTTAATATCAACAGACTTAATTCACCTTTGAAAAGACACACCCTAGCACAATGGATACAAAAACAGAAATCATCTTTCTGATGCATTTAAGAAACTCACCTCAACTTCAAAGAGACATAGGCTCAGAGTAAAGGGTTGGAAAAACACTTTCCAACTAAATGGCCTTAAAAAACAAGCTGGTGTAGCCATTCTAATATCTAACAAAATACTTTAAACTAAAATCCATAAACAGAGAACAGGATGGACACTACTTATTCATCTAAGGAAAAATCCAATAAGACAAAATTTCAATTCTGAATATATATCCTCCAACACAAGAACACCTACATGTGTAAAAGAAACTGCTAAAGCTTACATCTCATATCAAACCTGACACACTAATAGTGGGAGACTTTAATATCCCACTTTTACCCTTAGATAGGTCAACTAGACAGAAATCCAAAAGAGAAATAAAAGATCCAACAGAATTTGTGGTGGAAATGCTCTCTGTATGCTGTAAATAAAGGACTGGTTTGGCCTATGTAGAGCACTGTAGAAGTAGGTGGAGGATCAGAGCACAGGCAGGTAGAAGGAGGGTGGATTTAGTCAGTCTCCATCAGACCCCTGAAGAAGACAGACATGTAAGGAACACAGGTGAGCCACGGGCCAAGCCATGGGGCAGACAGATTAATGGAAATGGGTTGAATTAAGATGAAAGAGCTAGCTAATAATGTGCTTGAGACATAGGCCAAACAGTATTAAGTTAACATGTGTCTGATTCATTTCTTTGGGGGACAAAAGCCACTGCAGACCAGGTTCCAAACCTCCGGGCTCAAATGGGCCTGGGAAACCTTTTACAACAAGAGTTTATGACCAAAATGGACCTAATGGATACTTACCAAACCTTCCACCCAAGGGAAAACAAATATACATATTTCTCAGTACCCTATGGAACTTTCTCAAAAAACTGGTAGTCAATCTCCCCAAGGATCCAGCAATACCACTTCTGGGTGTATACCCTAAAAATGCACAGTCACATTCCAAAGGCATTAGCTCAACTATGTTCATAGCATCATTATTCATAATAGCAAGAACCTGGAAACAACCTAGATGCCCCTCAACTGAAAATGGATTAACAAACTGTGGTACATCTACACAATAGAGTACTACTCAGCAGGAAGAAAAAATGATATCATAAAATTTGCAGGCAAATGGATGGATTTGGAGATTATCCTCCTGAGAATATTCTGGTATCACAAATCCAGAAAGATAAGCAGGGGATGTACTCATTCATTAGTGGACTCTAAACAAAAAAGAATGTTGATCTCATACGAAGAAACTCTCTGAAACACCCATAATACTAGTTTGACAAAATATCTGTGCATATTAGACAGTGAAGATGACACATAAAGTTAGTCCTTACTTTTGCCCAGATAGTTATCCAATAAAAATATATATAGGCACACCAAAAACTTTGTGACTACTTGTTAATTTATTGGTAATCATCAGAACTATATTTTATGTGAATTGGTGTTTTGCCTCTATGTGTAAGTATGCAAGAGTGTCAAATCTTGGAATTACAGACAGTTGTTAACTGCCATGTGGATGCTGGGAATCAAACTCAGGTCCTCTGGAAGAACAGTCAATGCTCTTAACTACTGAGTTCAGTAGAGAAAGCCAGAACTGCTGCCTCAGACAAAGAGCCTTAGAAAATACTTACTAAAATTTTGATGATTGACATTTTAAACAAGAGAAAGAAAAAGGATGAGTTGGGAGACAAAAGTAGTTGTTCCTGGGAGATATAAGCACAGGAGCCATGAGTGTCAAGGAAAGCTAAGGACCTAGGGAGATCTATGCATCCTCCTTTGAGCCCTCCTCATTGCTTAGCCTCTCTTAGTATGAGGATTGTAGCATAATTTTCCTCCACTTAACAGCTAATGTCCACTTATAAATGAATACATACCATGTTTGTCTTTCTGAGTCTGAGTTACTTTACTCTGGTGAACCTTTCTAGTTCCATTCATTTGCCTGCAAATTTCATTTTATTGTCTTTCCCAGTTGGGTAATATTCCATTGTGTAAATGTATCACATTTCCTTTATCCACTATTTTATAAAGGGATATCTAGGTTGTTTCCAATTACAAATAAAGCTTCTGTGAACATGGTTGAGCAAGGTACTTGTGGTAGGATAAGTACCTACCTTTGTGTATATGCTCAAGAATGGTATAACAAGTCTTGAGGTCAATTATTCTATTTTTTGAGGAACTGCCATATGTTTTTCATATTTTATGGACAAGCTTGCACTCCTACTAGCAATGGAGGAGTGATGTTTTCTGTTGGCTTATTGGCTGCAGATGAATGTACTGATATTTTAATTATTTTCTGCAGACCCACAGCCCTGGAGTCAGCACTCCACTGGCCACTCAAGCTAATCTTGTGAGTCTTTTGATCTCATAGGCCTGGCTCTGCCATGACCAACATAAAAGTCTTAAACTAGGTCTATATCATTCTATTTACCAACAAAGACTCAGAAGTCAGATATGGTTGTGAAAACTTGCTAGATCAGAAAAGCCAAAAAGTAATCAGCTGACCTTGCTTTTCAGCCAAAGACATGTCTCTTTCATCATCCAAGAACAAAAATAATTGTAAATTCTCGTCCCCACCCTTTTCTTACTGTGCATCATTTCTATCCAAATTTCTGGTTTCTTTATAATTAATTCTGGTCAATTAGTTGCTGGCTACATTTCCTGATTCTATGTAAACTTTACTGACAATTTAGAGTGTCACAGTGTAATCAAAATACCCTACAGCAAAGGAGTATTCCCCTTCCTCCACACTCTGCAGCATGAGCTGTCGCCTGTGATTTGATCTTAGTCATTTTGACAGGTATACAATATAATCTCAAAGTAGTTTTGATTTGCATTTCCCTAATGGATATAAATGTTGAACATTTTGTTAAGTGTTTCTCTGCCATTTGAGATTTCTCTAGTAAGAATGTTCCATTTAGATCTGTATCCAATTTTTTTTATTATTTGGCTTGTTGATGTCTAATTTCTTGAGTTTTTAAAATGGATTTTGGATATTAGCCTCCCCATCAAATGTGGAGTTGATAAAAAAATCTTTGTCCAAGTGAAACAATGGAGAAGTTAATCTGGGGGAGAGGAGAGTTGGGGGGGGAATGAGCAAAGAAGAATGACATAAAACTGCTGTTGAACCATAATATAGAGAAAAGAATAAAAGTTAAATAATGAGAAAAGATGAAAAAGATAAAGGTCATAAAAGGCTATGGAAATCTACTATTTTAGAAGTTTGCTGGGAAGATGAAACCTGATTCCTATTTCTTACCCTGAATCATTAAGCATTGATAAAGGCAAGGTTCCAACTGAAAGACCTGAAGCTAAGAGATTACTACAGAAAAATGTATGAAATATGCTTGAGATATTGGCATAGGGAAATAGACTGACAAGGAAATTTACATCAAATTAAAATGCTTGTAACCTCACATTATTTCCATGACTAAAAGCTGTAAAGGTGAGCAGTTAATTTCAAATGCTGTATGAATACAAAATTTTAGCACTCACCTCCTAACTTTAAGTTGTAAAACTCATATAAACTTCTATAGAAACATCTTCTGGGATTGTGGAGTTATCTCTGAGTACTCATTGCTCTTACAGAGGTCTCAAGCTCAGTTCTCAGCACACACGTGATTCCTCACAACCATTTGTAACTCTGCTACTAAAAGAAAGCAATTATTATTTTTGACTTCTGATGGTACCAGACATGTATGCGGTACATATACACACATGTAAATAAAACACTCATAAACATAAAACATAAATAATTTTTAAAAGATCAACTGTTTTTTATATTTTTATTTTATTAAAAAATTCCCCTACCTACTACTGCTTCCTGTCCTTCTCCTCGTCCTCTCCCAGTCTCTCTCACTCCCCCCATTCTTCCCAGAGAGGCAAGAAATCCCAAAGTGAGTCAATTCACTCTGACATAGCTAGTTGAGGTAGGACCAAGTCCCTCCCCCAAGTATCAAGGCTAAGAAAGGTGTTTTCCTGCTAGGTATGAGCCAGTTCATGGACCCAGGATAGACTCTGGTGTGAGTGAATAAAAGAAGTTCCAGAAACTGCCCATGCCTTTGGACTATCATCTACATTCAGAGGGTCCAGATTCTCAACTGATTTTCTTATCTTTTAAAACAACTCTACCAATTCAATTTTAAACATCACTTTTACAGTTTGTTGGGCCAGTGGGACTAGAATTTATTTCTGGTGCATAAACTGGATTCTTAGGACTCATTCCCTACAGAGGAACACATTGCTCAGCCTTGATAATAGGGAGAGGGGCTTGGTCCTACCTCAACTAGATATGCCAGACCACATTGATTTACTCTGGGAGTCCTTACTCTCTCTAGGGAATGGGTGGAAAATGGGTTAGGCAAAGCTATGGGTGAACTGGGAAGAGAAGAACAAAAAGAAACAGAGGTGTCTATGTTAAAATAAATTAAAGAAAAAGCATAAAGAATTTGTTATCATTAGCAATTAGGAAAATGTAAAACAAAACTACAAGAAGGAATTCTACTACTCAAGATATAATGTTGGTTATTAAGAAAAACAAAAATAGAGAGGAGAGAGAGAGAGAATTGGTATGGATATGAATTCTCATACACTGTTGTGGGAAAATAAATTATTATAACCATTATAGAGACAGTTTAGAGACTGCCTCTAAAAAGTTAAGAACAAGGACTATAAGGAGATGCTTTGGTGGGTATTAGTGTTTGCTACACAAACATTAGGAAATAAGTAGCAACCTTCAAAATCCATGTAAAAACAGATTGTCTATAACCCTAGCACTATGTGAAGTGCAGAAACAGAAGGACCTCTAGAGCTTGTTTCTTATCAGCCTAGATTAAAAATGGCCAACTCCAGATTCATTGAGAGACACTGTCTCAAGAGAATAAGGCAGAGTATACTAGCAAAGGATACCTTATATGCTCCTTTGGCTTCTCAGCATGGACTCCTGTGAAAATACCCATAAAAGAAATCTATTGCACAAATCCTAATTGGGCTTTTAATAAGAGCTCAGAGCCACATATAGTAACAAATGTTACAAGTTCAGAGAGACAGGATCTTTGCCTTTGCCTCTAGAGTGCTAGAATTAAAAACATATGCCACCATTCCCTGACCTCTATGGCTAACACTGTGGCTGGCTCTGTCCTCTGATCTTTAGGCAAACATTATTAGATACATAATATATCACCACATTTCCCCTTTTTGTCAAAAATAAAAAAGTTATAACTAAATGCAAAAAAACTGTATACAGTAAGTATAACTATATACAATATATGCAAGCAATAATTGCATCAATAATGGCTAGTGCATTAACAATTGACAAATTCAGAGAAAATATTCTATCATTTAATCTATTGTGGTGAGTCCAAATTGTACTTAATTAACTTTCTATCCTAATTTGTATTACCAACCCAAAACTATCTTTTTATGACCCTCAAACTTCTTTAGTGAGTTTCTTTTTTGAATCTGTAACTATAAGACTATAGCTATCTAGTCTTCTATACCATCAGAGACCCAAGAATGGAAATAATATCAACTGAGTAAGCAGAACATGAAAGCAAGCAACTTCTAAAAAATGTGACAAATGACAGAAACAGCTGAGTACCTGGACAGTCACCCAAGTTTTCTCTGTAACATTGGGGCATCCATCTTTGGCCTACAAGCCTAGCATGTCTGACAGACTTATCTGTGAAGCAGAATATTCTAAAGGACTATTCTACCTTGTCTTGGCAAAGTTTGGCAGCTCTTTATTCTTTGTCTTGTTTTCCCATCTTAGACAGCATATTTTCACCAGTTAAGGGAAGAACACTTTCTTGTCTGGTGGCTAACTTTTGCTGCAAAGAAAGTAAACTCTATACAGAGTTTCTTTAATGCCCATAATTTTCCCAGAAGCAGATTGATGCTGCTAGGAAGAGACAAGTCTCATTGTCATCAAAATAAAAAGAACCTATGTTATTAAAACATCTTAAATGCCATATTCTGTAGATTTCTGAAGTGTTGAAAGACAACCTATTTGAAACGTATCTCTGTTTGACCTTAAAAATGGATCTAATATGCCTATAATTTGATTGTAATAAATACTAACTTGCATTCCTTTATATCCTAATTAGTTGGCAATAATTTTCAAGGTCTAGTAATTTTTATTACATTGTTAAATGAGCTATCTAGGTACAGTACCTTGAACAATAATAGAAATATAGGTACAGTAACAAAATTAATCTCAATTTTGTATCAATATACACAGTTTAAGCACAATATAAAAAATGTAGCCCACTGTAAAATACTTAGAACTAGTAGTTGCCTTTTAAAAGTAGATTTAACATTTTAACTTAATATTTTATTTTATCTATATTCTCTCTCTTTTTCTTTTCAGAGTAGATTCAATAATATTATCTTTTATCCTATCATATATATAACAAACTTTTTTCTCTTTTTTAAATAAGAACCCTGAATCTAATTTTCTTTGTTCAGCTTTTTTTTACCACTACCAATATAACTTGCAATCAACCAACCTAAACAATGAAAAATATTTTATTTATAAATTTAAACTGTATAGTCATATACATATATGAAAATAAACTATATATAAATTTTAAAAAAAGAAAGATCAACAATAAATAAATAAAGTCATCTTTCCTTTTGAGGATGTGGGTATTGTGTCTTAAAATTACTTCTTGCTGCCTGAGGTCAAAATCATCTTCAGGAGATTCTGAAAAAAAAATTTTTGAGTTAATTGTCAAGTTCTGGAAGAAGCATTTGTTTCATGTGTCATCCAATCTCTGCATAATGGGAAAGTACAAAACTTGCCTCAAGTCTTATATAGAGTAGTCTGTAAGGCTGCATCATCTCAGCTTGCCACCTTAAAATCATCCTGAGCAATTTGTAGTCCAAAACCAATCTTTGGGTGGTATTTGTTAGCTTAGGAGTATTATCATAATCCATTAAAATTATAATTATTGAGTAAAATTATCCTTTTATTGAGTCTTCAGAGATAACATTAGGTCAGATTATTTCTTTTCTTGGTAATTTTTTCCTGAGTAGTTGTCCCTTTTTCTTTGAATACTTATTTGTTAAAAGATCTTTAAATTCCTCAAGATAGCTTTTTTTTTTATTTTCTAGAAAAGACATAAATAACACCCTTTCCCAACCCTAACTTTTTAAAAGTTTCCAAATCTATATTTTTATCAGTTTTGATTCTTAGTTTCTCCTTTTTTCTCTCTCTTTTATAGCTGTTTTGTTATCCAGAGCAGTATAATTTTTTACAATAGACATCAAGTTCTTTAATTGCTTTGAGAAGGTGTTTCCTTCACAATGGCAGAAAATAACTAATCTATGGGATAGTGCTATTATACACTGCGAATATTTATTGATTGATTGATTGGTTGGTTGGTCTAATAAAACGCTGATTGGTAAGTAGGAAGTATAGGTGGGGCAAGCAAACAAGAGAATTCTGGGAAGTAGCAGAGCAGGGCTACAGATGCCATCAGATATAAAGGAAAGATGAGAATGCTGCTCTGAGAAAAGTTACCAGGACATGTGGCTAAACATGGATGAGAATCATGGGTTAGTTTATGAATGAGAGTTATTTCCTGATCATAGACCATACAACTTGCAATTAATATAAGCCTTTGTGTGGTTATTTTGGGGAAAAAATGGTTGTGGGACCTGCCAAGCACTACAGAGACACTTCTGACTACAACTAAACTTAATTTTACATGGGGGCCTTTGTGAGCCCCCTTAGGAAAATTTCCAAAGACAAAAAGTTGCCTTGCTTGTTCTTTGTTGGACTATATTTGTTAATCCAATGCCTTCCTTTGCCAAGCCTTCTTCATAATCCAGAAGAGAGAAGTGTTCTGTTGGGGTTATTCTTAGCCAAGACATTGTTTCTAGGAACAATGTCTCTTTTTAGCTGACCTTGTTTATCACAGTTGTAACATTTGATATTCCAATTTTTTAAAAACCTCTGAAAGAAATGTCTTCTATCCAAGCATCAGCATAGTTATGAGATTCAATATTAATTGTATCTCAGATCTATTTCTCGAAGGGCACTGATCATGTCTTTTATGACCTAATTGGGGTTTTTTGCATTGTAAATAAGCATCTTTAAAAGCCAAAGATAAAATTATTATTTGTCTAGTTTCCAAAATTTTTGTCTTTCTATTTACTGCTGAAGTTAATCTTTCTTTAAAAAAAAATTATTTGGGAAGGGGCTTGGATCACTTTTGTAAGTAATTCAATTTTCTTCCCTACTTCTTCAATTCTATTTAAAGTATTCAAAGTTGTTTCATGGCTCAAATCCAGGATGCAGTCATCATATAAAGATTGCCTTTCTACATTAGCATAATCTCCCTCTCCAATAAGTTGGTTTTGAGATATTTCAATTCTTCTTCCCCTACTTTATTTTCCAATGGTCTTAACCTCATCCTTCAACCAATTTCTCTATTATAATTAGAGACCAGTCTCCAACGCTGTTGTAACCAAGAATGCATGCCATATGAGACCATTGCTTCTTTGAATCTTCTCAAGTCTAACATTTCCACAGAATTCCATTAAGCTCTTACAAAGTCTGGGGAATATCTCTTCTTTGCCATTTCTTATAAGGTTAATGAATAAATTAAGGTTGGCTGTTTGAAAGCCTCAAGCTATTTTTCTATAACCTTATAAGGCTTTGAAATTGATTATCCTCTGAATTCTCCTGTCTGTATATCTCTATGATCTGTTTTAATAAGTTTTTCTAAGATATTTTGGCATTTATATTAACAAATTTTTAATAATAAAATAGAAATGATCAAACAAATAATATTTATAATAGATATTACATCAATCCCATCTACATTAATTATCCTCTCAATTATTCTATTTTTAAACCTTTACACATATTACCAAAAAGAGACCAAACTCCTTACATTGTAATACTGTTTCCCATTTTTTTAATGTGAGAAAAAATAAACCTCTGTCTCTAATTTTTTAAACTAATTTCTCCCTTAAGAAATTCCAGTTGACTCATCAAGTCTGCTAACAATGGCAATTCAAATGATGAAGTGAGGCATCTACCTAGGGTAGGCAGCAGCCCAAGGGGGGGGTCAATTGAAAGCCACAACCCATTAGGAAAAGAAATCTGGGGTTCTGCTCCCAGGACCAAGTGCTGTCTGCAGAGTCCCAGCACACTCTGGAGCAGGCGCAGGTAAACTCTGCCCCTCACCACACCCACAGCTCCTGCTGAGGGAATTTGCACAGCTACCCACCACTACCTCCAACTGAGCAAACAAACAACAGGGGCCTCTGAAGGGCAGATTCAGACCCCGCCCAGAGGTGAGGAGGGGTCACCAGGCCTCAGCGCCTATATCCCAGCCTGGGAGGGAAAGCTGAGCACCCATAGCTTCCGGTTCTGCTCCCTGGACCAAGTGCTGTCTACAGAGTCCCAGCACACTCTGGAGCAGGGGCAGGTAAAATCTGCCCTTCATCACACCCACAGCTCCTGCTGAGGAAATTTGCACAGCTACCCATCTCCACCTGGAACTGATTGAACCAACAACTGCAGGGGTCTCTAGAGGACAGACTCAGACCCTGACCAGAGAGGTGACAGGAGGCACACAAACCTGAGTGCCACAACTGAACAGGAGCCATCTAATCGTGAACCACTGAAGACATGAGCAAACATCAGTGCAAAAAAATACATAATAATACAAAGAACAACATGGTAACTCCAGAAGAGAGTGGCGATCTTACAAATACAAGATCTGAACTGAGCAATGAAGAGGAAACAGAAGGAAGCAACACCAAAAATTCCTTTTTGATGATCATCGAAGCACTCAAAGAAGATATGAAAAAAAGCCTTAAAGAAATAGAAGAAAATACAAACAAAAAATTGGAAGAGATGAACAAATCTATGAAAGAAACATGCCAGGAACTAAAAGCTGAAATGGAAGCAATAAAAAAAGGCACAAAATGTGGCAAAGATGGAAATAGAAAACCTGAAGAAAAAAGCTAGAACCACAGATACAAGCATAACAAACAGAGTTCAAGAGATGGAAGATAGAATCTCTGAAGTGGAAGACTCAGTAGCTCAAATAGATATATCAGTCAAAGAAAATAATAAAACTAAAAAAGCCATAACTCAAAATGTTCAGGAAATCTGGGACACCATGAAAAGACCTAATTTCAGAATAATAGGAATAGAAGAAGGAGAATACCAACTCAAAGGGACAGATAATGTTTTCAATAAAATCATAAAAGAAAACTTCCCTAATCTAAAGAAGGAAATGCCTATAAAGATACAAGAAGCTTACAGAACACCAAATAGATTATGATCCCAAAAAAAAATCAGCACACCACATTATAATCAAGCCACAAAACATACAGAACAAAGAAAAAATTTTAAGAGCTGCAAAAGAAAAGGGCCAACTCACATATAAAGGCAGACCCATCAGAATAACGCCTGACTATTCAATGGAAACGATGAAAGCTAGAAGGGCTTGCTCAGAAGTTATACAGACGCTAAAAGAGCATGGCTGCCAAACTAGAATACTATACCCTGCAAAATTATCAATCACCATAGATGGAGTAAACAAGGTATTTCAGGACAAAGTCAGACTGAAAGAATATCTATCTACCAATCCAGCAATACAGAGAGTATTAGAGGGAAAACGCCAACCTAAGGACCCCAGATACACCCACGAAATCACAAACAATCAATAAATCCACAGAAGAATACCCTAGAGAAAGGATATACAAACAAGTAACCACCAAAAATGGAAGGAATTATGAATCAATGGTCAGTAATTTCCTTAATATCAATGGACTCAACACTCCTATAAAATGTCACACACTAACAAGATGGATACAACAACAGAAGCCATGCTTCTGTTGTCTACAAGAAACACACCTCAACTGCAAAGACAGACACAGGCTTAGAATAAAGGGTTGGGAAAAGATTTTCCAGTCAAACGGTCCAATGAAACAAGCAGGGGTTGCAATACTAATATCTAACAAAGTAGACTTTAAGCTAAAAGCAATAAAAAGGGACCAAGAGGGTCACTACTTATTCATCACAGGAAAAATTGGTCAAGAGGAGATTTCAATCTTAAATATCTATGCCCCTAATATAGGGGCACCTACATATGTAAAAGAAACACTGCTAAAGCTAGAATCCCACATCAATTCTTACACCCTAATAGTGGGAGACTTCAATACCCCACTTTCAACCCTGGATAGATCAACCAGACAGAGCCTCAACAGAGAAATAAGGAGTCTAAATGAGGTTATGATGCAAATGGATTTCATAGATATCTACAGAAGCTTCTCCCCAAAGGCAAAGGAATATACATATTTCTCAGCTCCTCATGGAACTTTCTCCAAAAGTGACCACATAATTGGTCATAAAGCAAATATCAGCAGATACAAAAAAGTAGAAATAATCCCTTGTAACATATTGGACCATCAGGGCCTAAAGTTAGAGTTCAACAACATCAAAACCCAAAGAAAGCCTACCAATTCATGGAAACGAAACATCACTCAGCTGAACCATCTCTGGGTCAAGGAAGAAATTAAGAAAGAAATCAAAGTCTTCCTAGAATTCAATGAAAATGAATCTACAACATATCCAAACTTGTGGGACACAATGAAAGCAGTCTTAAGAGGAAAATTCATAGTGCTAGACACCTATATGAAAAACCTTGAGAAATCCCACACTAGAGACCTAACAGTGCAGCTGAAAGCCTTAGAACAATTAGAAGCGAACTCACCTAGAAGGAGTAGACAGCAGGAAATAATCAAACTTAGATCTGAAATCAATACAATTGAAACAAAAAGAACAATACAAAGAATAAACGAATCTAAGAGTTGGTTCTTTGAGAAAGTTAACAAGATAGATAAGCCCTTAGCCAAACTAATCAAAAATCAGAGAGAGAGTGTCCAAATCAACAAAATCAGAAATGAAAAGGGGGACATAACAACAGACCCCCAGGAAATACAGAGAATTATCAGATCATATTTTGAAAATCTGTATTCCACAAAATGGAAAACCTAGAAGAAATGGACAGCTTTCTGGACAGGCACCATCTTCCAAAATTAAATGAAGATCAGATTAATTACCTAAACAGGCCTATAACCCTTTAGGAAATTGAAGCTGTCATTAAAAACCTCCCCAAAAATAAAAGCCCTGGTCCAGATGGTTTCAGTGCCCAATTCTACCAAACATTCAAAGAAGAATTACTACCGTTACTCCTCAAACAATTTCACACAGTAGAAACTGATGGAATATTGCCAAATTCCTTTTATGAGGCCACAATTACCCTAATACCCAAGCCACTCAAAGACACCAAAGAAGGAGAATTACAGACCAATTTCCCTCATGAACATTGATGCGAAAATTCTCAACAAAATTTTGGCAAACCGTATACAACAATGCATAAAAGATATCATCCACCACGACCAAGTAGGCTTCATCCCAGAAAAGCAGGGCTCATTTAACATACAAAAAACTGTAAATGTTATCCATCATTTAAACAAACAAAAGGAACAAAAGCACATGATCATATCCTTAGATGCAGAAAAAGCCTTTGACAAAATCCAACACTCCTTTATGATTAAAACCCTGGAGAGATCAGGAATAAAGGGAGAATACTTAAATATAATTAAGGCAATTTACAAGAAGCCAACAGCCAGTATCAAACTTAATGGAGAAAAACTCAAAGAAATCCCACTAAAGTCAGGAACTAGACAAGGATGTCCTCTCTCCCCTTATCTATTCAATATAGTTCTCGAAGTTTTAGCTAAAGCAATAAGGGAACAAAAAGAGATTAAGGGCATACAAATTGGAAAAGA
>PVIH01023117.1:0-25575 GCA_004025045.1 Sigmodon hispidus
AATTAAACCTATAATTGTCATATTTTATACGTGCTTCTACCTTTGTTTAAAATATTTTGCACATTAATACTTATTAAACATTATCATTCCCACTACACAATTTCTACCTCTGTTTAACTATACTAGTCATAATGTATAATTATATTTGTCATAATATATATATAAGATTTATATACCTCCATTTAGATATTTTATATAACGATATATATTTAAGATACTATTGTCATTTTGCAGGATACATGTACCTCTAGTTAATGTTTATATGATCATCATACTTATAGTCATTCAAAAACCATACGCCTATTTATAAATTGCCTATTTTACAATGTAAGCTTCAGTATTTAAGATGATAAAAATTATAGATCACAGTTACTTAAGTTTTCCATATAATAGTCATGTTGTTTAAATTTCCCAGATACATGCTAAAATATATCAAATAGACGAGAGTCTTTAACCACTTTGTAGCCCTAAAATATATGACATTTAACATTCTGTTATTCAAAATTTGGCCATTAGAGATACGACAACTCCTGGCATCACTGTTCCTTTCCTGAGATAGTGTTAGGCATCAAAGACATGCCACTAGAAGTTTGTCTTCCTTGGCAGAAAATGGCCTGTTAGACAAAAAACTGCCCAGTCAATTAGCACACTGTCCAATCCAGATAAACAAGATAAAAGATAAAGTCTGCCAAAACCTGCCTAGACAAAATAAGACGGTTTCTCCAAAAATGCCCTAATTCTAAAAAGATCTGTCCAGTATCATAGGCCTATAGCCAAAATAATAAATGCTCCAGCTGCACAAAAAAGCCATAGATAACTGTCCAAATAATTAACTGTCACTGTCCTCTCCTAAATCTTAAGAGCTTAAAAGCCCTATACCGGGCTGGAGAGATGGCTCAGCAGTTAAGACCACTGATTGTTCTTCTGGAGGATGTGAGTTCAATTCCCAACATCCACATGGCAGCTAATAGCTGTCTGTAATTCCAAGATCTGACACCCTTACACAGTTATACATGCAGGCAAAACACCAATTCACATAAAATAATAAAAATAAATATAAAAAAAGCCCTATACAGCAATGTGGTAGAGTGTAGTGGACCTACAGGAGCCAGGACTCTCTTTTCCCCAGACCGATCAACTGTCCATAGGTCCTCGTTTAGAACCCCTCATGAACCCCACCCCAGGATGGAATGTTAATTCTGTGCAAGCACAGCTATGCTGTCATGTCCAGAAGACACTGCTTTGCTCTAGTCGTCCTATCATCGACTTCTGCCTCTTAAGCTCTCTGTGCTCTCTTCTACAGTGGTTCCTATGAATGTGACATAGTTACCCCTTTTGTGACCAAGCACTCTGAGCCTCCTCACCTTCCACTTTCTGGCCTTACTCAAGTGCCTGATCGTGCCTGTGTGAGATGCCCCTTGGAGGTGATACTTAGCTAGTTTATGTTTGTTTGTTTTGCTTCTTTACTGTTAGTTGGGTTGTAGCTGTAAACATAATTTGTAACTGGCTTTCTCTGATTGTGGATGAAGCTTTCTAAAAAACATGTTTCTTACATTTTATTTGTGTGTGGATATGTCAACACCTGACACACATGTGAGAAACTCATGAGACATCAAGGACAGTTTCTCCTTCCCTGTGTAGGTCTGAGGGACTGAACTCAGACCATCAGATCTGGCTGCAAGCGCCTTTACCCTCTGAGCTGTGTGGATAGCTTTTTGTTTTGTGTTTTGTTTTAAAGACAGTCTGACAGCTTTCCAAGTGCTCTGCTTACAGGCATTTGCCATCCAGCCTGGCATGGAGGCTTTCTCAGATAACTTGTGGTGGTTTTTGTTGTTTGGTTTTCTCTAGATGCCATAGCTTCTACAGCAAGCGGTACTCTCGGGCCCTGTACTTAGGTGCCAAGGCCATTCAGCTGAACAGCAACAGTGTCCAAGCTTTACTTCTCAAAGGAGCTGCACTTAGGAACATGGGCAGAGTCCAGGAAGCTATAATACATTTTCGGGAGGCCATAAGGCTTGCACCTTGTCGCTTAGACTGCTATGAAGGTAAGACAGGAAATTGCCATCGTGACAGCTGAACCAGGTGGAAGGTTTTGTTAGGTCAGGGCTCTGTTGTATGTTAAGAGTCATGGCGAGTCATGGCAACTGGGGAAGAGCAGCTTTAAAAACCAGACGGAGTCTTTCCAACATTGATTGGTTGGTTAATTTTGAAAAAAAAGTTTATTATTAATATTTTTTTTGAGACAGGATGTCGTTTTAGCCCAGTAGAGCTGCACCAGGTTTAGCAACATTTGGTGACTGAGTCACTGACACTAAAATAGCTCTTACAAGATTCCGTTCCTCTAAAACATTTTTGTAAGAATTTAAAAATAAGCTCAATAGTCTTAACAGGAAGATAAGTTCAAATTTGAAGAGAAAAATGTGAAGTTGGAAGGAAGAAAAATCTGGTTATATAGTCAGGCTCTGCTGGGTCATTTGTAGCCCCCATTGGGTCATTACAATGGGGAAGGCCCTCCAGGGCAGTTGTGGCTGGCTGAGGGCATGGTGAGGCTGGTCTTTGATACAGCATCTCTGCTTTGTTTTTCAGGTCTCATAGAATGTTACTTAGCTTCTAACAGCATTCGAGAAGCAATGGTGATGGCCAACAATGTTTACAAAACTCTAGGTGCAAATGCACAGACTCTTACCCTATTAGCCACTGTGTGCCTGGAAGACCCAGTGACGCAAGAGAAAGCCAAAACTTTGTTAGATAAAGCGCTGACCCAGAGGCCAGACTATGTCAAGGCTGTGGTGAAAAAAGCAGAACTGCTCAGTGAGTGCACCACACTTTGTGTTCTATGTTGGTTGCTGTGACCCTCATCTCCTGTGGGTGTTGCAGTCTCTGAAGCTTAGATGACCAGCAGGTCTGAGCCTGCTTGAAGTGCTTTCATACATCACAACCAGAAGTGGCTTAGACCTGCTTAGATTGGTTTACACCAGCTAAAATCACTTGGTAGTTGTTCAGCTCATCTCTGATTTAGTTTTGAATCACTTTAGTCTGAATACAGCTGATTTTAGTCACTTTGAACTGTTCTGAGTAGCCTGGATCCTCTTAACTTTGTTCTTGATCCCAGCCTAGCTTGCTGCAAAGAGGCTATTTTGGCTCATGGTTATGGTGCTGGCCTTGCTGGCACCTGGATTCCAAAGGCAACATAGGACATCACATGAGTAGGGACACCATTTGTTCTGATTCATTATAAGTCCTCTGTTTTGCTGGTTTGGGAAATAAAATTGAATTTGGCCTTTTTTTTTTTTTTTTTTTTTTTGCTTGGTGTATGTCTGTTAGGACATGATTTTTCTGTAACAACCCTGGCTGACTTGCAACTCACTCTGTAGACCATGTTTGCCTCAAACTCGTCTTCTTCTGCCTCTCAAGTGCTGGGATTAAAGACATGCACCACCATAGTTTTTTTTTTTTTTTTTTTTAAACTTTATTTATTTATTTATTTGCCTTGGTGTTTTGCCTGGAACTGGAACTACAGACAGTTGTTAGCTGCTATGTGGGTGCTGAGAATCGAACCCCGGTCCTCTGGAAGAGCAGACGGTGCTCTTAACCACTGAGCCATCTCTCCAGCCCACCACCATAGTTTTTTAAGTTTAAGAGTGTATCTGAAGATTCAGGGCACAGGCTCAATGGCTCAAGTAAAGTTGCCACTAAGGCTGACAACCTCAGTTCAGTTCTCAGGACCTACATGATAGGACAGATCCAAGTCCCACGAATGGTCCTCTGATCTTCACTCATATGTGGTGGTATGTTTATCCTTTTTCACATAAATTAACATAATCAATTTTTTTTAGAAGCTCAGTACTCATATTCCAATTTCCCAGTGAAATAAAGAGCACATGTGCATGCCTCTTACGAACATTGCAGGATATCTCTGAAGAACTTGTCATATTGTGGTGGATGTGGTTGTACACTAGCTCAGCAATGAAGATTGTCTTTCTCTGTAGGCAGGGAACAGAAATATGAAGATGGGATTGCTCTGTTGAGGAATGCCCTGGCCAATCAGAGCGACTGTGTCCTGCATCGGATCCTGGGGGACTTCCTAGTAGCTGTGAACGAGTACCAGGAAGCAATGGATCAGTACAGTATAGCACTGAGGTGGGTGCTGGACCTCCTGTGGGGAGAGGATGAAGGTAGAGGAGGCAGACACATGTTGTGCCCACAGTTGAAGGCTGGCTAAGACCTAGTAATAAGAGAAGAGTTGGTAAATTCATGACTTCTGACATATTTTCCAAAAGCATAACAACAACATTAAAGAGATGCTTCATGCTTTTCCAGCCCAAGTTAGTGTAACACCAGACTAATTTGTACGGATCCTCCTGTACTTGCCCCCATACCATGCCTTCATAGGGTTGTACTAGTATAGAGTTTACATTCTGCTTCTTTAAATCAAAGTATTGTTAGGTGTTTTTCTGTGTTTGTACTTTGTATAATAACTAAAACTTGGGGCTGGAGAGATGGCTCAGAGGTTAAGAGCACTGGCTGTTCTTCCAGAGTCAAGCACCACATTTTGTTAGAGGTATTTGCTAACCCACTGACTGCCATGGGTGATTGTCACTAGAGAAAGACTACTTAGTGGCTGGGACTTGCTTCAGCGGGAGAGTGCTTGCCTACTACGTGCAAGACTTCATTCTATAGTTCTTTTTTTGTTTTTAGGAGCCAAGTAAATTAGGATTTTGGGGCTCCCAGCTTTATGGATTTGCTACTAATGAAAATGTCTTGGTCTGGCTCTATCCATAGGACTTAAAATCAGTTCCATGGTATACCATGATGGCTTTAGTTAACTGCAGCCCTTGAGATAACATGGAACAAAGTCTCACACAAAACAGTAACTTTTTTCCTTGATGCAGGTTGCATGAATTCATTATATACCTGAGGCTGACTGTTGTGCCCTGATCCTTCTTCCCTCCCCCAAGTTCTGGAAGTACTGCCATACACCCCTGTGTCTGGCTGTGCCCACCAGCAGAGTGCTAGGACTCAGTACTTGTGAGACTGTTTAAGAACTTTAGGGATGCAAAACTTAAAGTAAAATTTTTTAATTGCCACTTTAGCTATCTTTTAATTTATTTTTACTTTATTTGTATGGGTGTTTTGCCTGCATGTATGTCTGTGCACTGTGTGTGCTTGGTTTCCACAGAGGCCAGAAGAGGGCATTAGCTGGGGAGCAGGGGTCTCCATGTGGGTGCTAGGAATTGAACCCAGGTCCTCTGCAAGAGCAACAAGTGCTTTAACCACTGAGCAACCACTTCAGCCTCCTCAAGTTAAAATTTCTAAAACTTAAGACAGTGTTTTTTTTCCGCCTCTCATGGGCCCCCTAGATCCAGTCTTGGAAGCCACAATTATTTACATCATCTGAGTCTAGCATCTCACTGCTGGGCCAGCTCAGTGACAAAGCAGTCCCAAGGAGCAAGACAAGAGACTCAGGCCTCTCCTTTGTTTTGTTTTTTAGCTTGGATCCCAACGACCAGAAGTCTCTAGAGGGGATGCAGAAGATGGAGAAGGAGGAGAGTCCCACAGATGCTACTCAGGAGGAAGATGTAGATGACATGGAAGGGAGTGGGGAAGAAGGGGACCTGGAGGGTAGCGACAGTGAGGCAGCCCAGTGGGCTGACCAAGAGCAGTGGTTCGGCATGCAGTGAAGGCACAACGGCTGCCTCTGGTGATTCGTGGGAGGACAGTGTGCTCATGACAGGACTCTCTGCCCATTCTCTCACCTTGTAGTCAGGAATTCAGCAGCCTGATGTCTGTTCTTCCTGCTTTGCTGAGGACTGAGAGCGACCCAAGCTACCTACTCACCAGGCTCTGGGTGTACCTGGTGGAGGACACTTTCTTCTCTACATTGAATGGGCTCACAGGACTGACCCATTCTCCCAAGGGCATGTGCACATAGGTGACTCTGTAAGAGGTGTCTGGTTCCTGGGAGTTGTGGTCCTGGGCCTGCCACACTCCCTGGTAATAATGCTGTTCTGCTGACTGTGCTTCACTGATGCAGAGGAGCACTTGGCCTCAGCTTGGGCAGATCTGAGAAGCTGCATGACGGGAGCATAGATACACACAGGGCCAGTTCAGCTAATAAAACTGTTGTGTGGTGTCACAGTGGACACCCTTTCACAGACTCTTCCTTCCATCTAGTCAGAGACAGCTGTGCGGCCCTAGAACAATTGCCATAGACACACCCCTTTTTTCCCATGTGTTGGGAGGCTGAGCCCTGACTACTTTATGTGGGGTTGTCATGGCTCTTCACTGAGGCCCTGAGGTCAGGGTCTGATTTCAGCATCTGCCCTGGAGCAGCCTGGAGTGTCACTCAGCTACTGGGGACAAGTCACCTAACCATCATGGATTCTGCAGGTGAATGCCTTCCAAGATGCAGAGCCAAGTGCTAGAAATTTGATGTGCATGAAAGATTCATTGTAAATGAACCGTAGTCAAATTGAGAACATCTGTCAGTGCAGTGGAAGTGGGCCAGGGTAGCCTGTGATGACACATACTGAAATCTTGCATTTGGGAGGCAGAGGGCTGACAGTTCAACACATGCTGGGCTACAAGATACCATATGATAGGTAAGATGGACCAAGTGTCCTGAAAGTGTCTCAGTACGATCCTCAGCCTGTGCATACTAGCTGCCTAAGCCATTTCTGAGGCTCACATAGGCAGCATGTGGATGGTGCTTTTCCTGACTTGGCCCCACCAGCAGCGCCGCTGACCAGGCAGTGCTGAAAGAGAAGGCAAGGGGCTGGAGAGATGGCTCAGCGGTTAAGAGCACCCGTCTGCTCTTCCAGAGGACCCGGGTTCGATTCCCAGCACCCACATGGCAGCTAACAACTGTCTGTAGTGGAATTCCAGTTCCAGGCAAACACCAAGGCAAATAAATAAATAAAATAAAGTTTAAAAAAAAAAAAAAAAGAAAAAGAAAGAGAAGGCAAACCCTTCAAGCACAACTTGAACCCAGACCACCCTCCAGTCTTCAGGCTGGATTCCCACAGGCCAGGGTAGATCTTCAGCTCCCTTCAGTGTCCTGGAATCCCTCCCCTTCTTGAATGTCACTCATGCTGCAGGGAGACTCTGGACTAGGGTGACCTACCATCCCAGCTGAATCCCTCAGGTCCAGTCTTGGACTGAGGTGGGAGATGTGCAGCAACCACATGGCTTGTAGCTACCTCTCCTAGGAGTGGAGAGACAGTTTACCCATTGAAAGGGCAGAGTGTTGGCTTTGCCACTGTCAAAACCAACATCAGGACCAGGAGCCCTGTAGCTGTCCACTTGAACTGCTTGCTGGGAAACCAAGTAACCTGAGGGTGATAACCCTTAAACATACATGATCCCGCAGGGACCTTGTGGCTTCTGTATGTCATAGCTGGGTTTAGGCTGTAAGACCTAGATGCCACAGGTAAGGCCAGTTAAGACTCATTCTTCCCACTCACAGGTGGCCACGTGTGGGGGCCACTGCTCTGGTTGCTTGTTTACCTCTACAGCCTTCTAGGTTTGGGATTCAGCAAGCTCCTGGCACAGTGCTCTGTCTTTGTCTTAGTCACTGTCTACTGCTGTGAAGAGACTTCATGACCACAGTAATTCTTATGAATGAAAACACTTAATTGGGGCTAGATTACAGTTTCAGATAGTCCATTATCATGGTTGGGAGCATGGAGACAGGTAGTTAAGTGCTGAACCTGTGGGAGCCTCAGGAATGGCTCAGGGCAGGTAATGTGCACAAGCTGAGGCTTACACTGAGGTACTTTTGTGAGACTTGGCCTATCTTATGTGTCTTTTGAGACAGATTTTGCTGTGTAGCCAGCAGTTCTTGAGAACTATAATCCATAGGCAGAGAGCGAATCTGGACCTAGCCTGGGTTTTTGAAACTTCAGAGCCCACCCCCACCCCCACTGAAACACTTACTCCAAACAAGGCCACAACTCCTAATCCTTCCTAAGAGTGCCACTCACTGGTGACTGAGCACTCAGAGTTGTCAGCTGCTAGGACTCCCTGGTGGGGTCTGTAGCCTGCCCTTCCCATGGGCCTCTCTCCACTGCTGAGTTTCTGTTGGACCCCACAGCCTAGTACATGTGATTCACCCACAGAACCCACGGCAGACACACCTGTTTCTGAGTTTCCCTCTGGAGCACAAACCAACAGTCTAGCCAGTCTCACACTTGGGTGTGGTTCTCAGTGTTGCAGACTGGAAGGTCTGGAACTCTGGCCTGTTACGTGGGCATGGTTTGCCCAACTTTCTGTTCTTGGCAGGTTTCCTGGACTTGAGGTTGACTTCAGAGAGGTCCTGGAGCTCTACCCCCATAGCCACCTGTGAGTGGCAAGAATGAGTCTTAACTGGCCTTACCTGTGGCATCTAGGTCTTACAGCCTAAACCCAGCTCACCTGGGGCAGGCTCGTGCCAGTAGCATTCACATTGCTTCTGCAAGCACAAACTCAACATGCTTACGACAAGCTCTGTCGAGACCAGTTCTCAAAGCCCACATCATCTGTCGATGTCAAGGCACTAAGGCCAGACTGGACAGCTCACCATGGCCTCTGGGGAAGCTGCTGAGGTAAGTATCATGCTCAGGCTTTCCATATTACACAGGGGCCTCCCTCGCCTGAGGCAGAAGGTAGGGTGTCGGCTGCCACTTCTGGGGATGTGGAGGGGCATAAAGGCTGGCTTCTGCCATCAAGCTTCCTTCAGGCCTGGACCAGCACTAGACATGCCCTGGGTGCTTAAGAGGCCAGGGCAATGGCTTCATGGGATTTCCTAGACTCTGGAAAATGTTTGTCATTGGCAGGGGGAGTTTATTTTACAAGCCACAGGGCACCAACAAAGCCAGGAAGAATCCAGAACCCTACCAATTGCCTTCCTTGGTGGCCATGAATAGAAAATGTTAATTTTTAAGTAGTGGTATCAGTCTGTTGATTGGATGTAAAAGGTGTGGCCATGGGCTGGATAGATGGCTCAGCGGTCAAGAGCACTGAGTGCTCTTGCTAAGGACCTGGGATCAATTTTTAGCACCTATATTGCAGCTCACAAGTTACCATAGTTCCACAGATTCACACAGACAGGCAGGTAAAACACCAATGCATATAAAATGAAAAAAAAATTTTAAAAAGAAAAAGTGTGGCCATATGGAAAAGTCTAGTGGATCCAGAGTTGCAGCAACCTCCTGGTTCACCATTCGCTTTCTGGTAGATGCCAAAGGAATGAAAGGGAGCACGGAGACAGGGACTGCACTTGTTCACAGTTGACAAGGGCGGGAACAATGAGGCATCCAGTGAAGGGTGCATATACAGAATGTGTCCAGCTAGGAAGCCGGTGGACGGTCATGCAGCCACAAAACTGAAAACAAATGCACTGTGAAAATGTTATGCCAGGTGGAAGAAGGCAGTCACAGCACATAGTATGTTGGTTTCACTCATCTGATGCACCTGAAGAGTCCAGCTCCTCAGGCTGGGTGGGGGAGCACTGCAGCTGGGAATGCACGGTTGATTTGCAAGAATGTATTTTCATGTTAGTGAAATGCTTTGAAAAGTAGTTAAAAAGGGAAATTGGGTATTTCCCTCCTAAATGTATAAAGAGATAACGAATGATCCACCAGCTAATCCATTCACAGTCTATGTGAAATGAAACATCTGCATTTAGCACACACTTCGAGTGAAATGAAAACTCAAGTTCTGCTGGGCTTGGGTCCCTTGGGCTGCTGTCTCCTAGACACATTTGTCATGTAATGTGCGGAGCCCCTCTGTGCCCTTTGCTTTTGCTGGATGCTTGTCTTGAGTCTATTCTGTGTCTTTGATGTCAGAGACACTTTCTGATCTAACAGTCCCAAGGACACAAGGTCACATTCTTGTGGGCTTCAGTATGCTGTGAGGCCATCATAGATGTCGGCAGTCCCTCTCAGGTGATAGACTAGAAGCTTTGCTGACCTGGGGGTCTCCAGGCATTTAAGGTCTGGCCACATTTCCCATGCCATGGTGAGCCTGTGAGCTTCAGGCCTGGCATCATCAGGCCAGCTCTCTTTGGCATCACCTAGCTGCTGTTCAACCCTGAAGTCACATGCTGTGACTCCCTGAGCAAAGTGTCCTTTGGCTCATAGCTGTCATCTTCCAGATGACCCAAATCCTGCAGCCCTTAGCTCTCTGGCCTTGTCCTCTGAGCAGCCCTCATGTTCAGCCTTGCTGCATTCAGGCTGTTTATGGTAGTCATCTTGAGACTGGCGCTTCCACCACTTAGGTCTTTTGAGTCTGTCTGTAAATAGCCCTCTGGCAGCTTCTCTTCGCTCCCAGATTTCCCTTCTTTGGGTAAATCCTTAGCAGGATGTTGCAGAGTAGAATAATCTTTTTTGGAAGTTTCCAGGGACTGGCCAGCTGTCCACTCTAAGAATCTGGTAGCCCAGGCTGGCCCTTCCCATTCATGCCCTTTCCCAGCTGTCCCATCTCTTTCTCTAGGTACTCATTCTTGAACTTTAGGTTGGGGTGAACCCTGTCTGAAGTAGCCAGCTATTCCTTACTAGAACTGGGAGTGGGTGGTGACTAAATCTCAGTCCTGGGGCTCAGGGCAGTTCCTTGTGCCCAGCTCTGCCTTGGGAAAATTCATTCCCTTCTCGAAAGTCAGATCACTTTGCCTGAAGATTGAGGGGTGACTGCTGGATCTGCATGTGGATCAAGAGGATGAGGCTCCTCTCTCCTTTGCCTATGATTCTTCTATAATGCCTGTGCCTCCTCTGCCTGTCCCAAGTGTGTCAGTATATCCCTGGAGCCCCAGGCTAGAGCATGAGGCTCAACCTCCCCATGATTGCCCTCCCTCCATAGGCCAGGCCTGTTTTTGGACAGGCTGATACCCCTTGTGCCTGTGGTGCTTCCTGTTTTTAGCCAGACCCAAGGGCTGCAGAACCTATGAGTTTTCCAGCAACTCCAACTTCTCAGCACCAAGTGCTGCCCCTGTCAGCCCACAGACAGCTGGGTTTTACCTCAGGAGTTGACTGGCAACTAGAGAGAGCAAGAATCTGCCCTGATATTGTCAAGAGGATGGTGCCAGAATAGTGAGCATCACTCCTGTCATCAAGAGGGCACATCAGACCTGCAGCCTCCAAGATCACCCTGCCAATGAATCCAGCCTAGCACTTCCTGGGGGGTGCACAGTGTTTTCTTTTTCTCTTAATTTATTTTTAGATAATAGGCTCTCACTATGTAAATCAGGCTAGCCTTAGACTCACAGAGATCCACCAGCCTCTGCCTCCCAAGAGCTGGGATTAAAGGCTGTACTGCTGCCATGCTTGGACACATAATGAAATAAAAGTCATGTGAGGTGTCTGTAATTCTCAGCATTTGGGAAGTAGAATAGGGAGACCAGAAGTTTGAGGTCATCTTCAGCTATATAGGAAATTTGAAGCCAACCTGGGATACAGGAGCCCTTGCCCACTCTGGGAGCAGCCACACTCGTGCTCTCAGGTGTGTCCTGTTGTTGTTAGTTGTTTTTTGGAGCAGTCCTACATAATCCTAACTGGCCTGGAACTCACCATGTAGGCCAGACTGGCCTCAAACTCACTGATATCCTCCTGCCTCTGCCTCTTGAGTGCTGGGATTAAAGGTGAGCACCACTATTCCTGACCACCAACACTAATTCCTATCATTTGTAGAAAAGTATAGAGGTCAAGCTGTACAGTAGTTACAGATCAAGAAGTTGATCTGTACATTTTCACTTATACAGTTTATAATTAGGGGCTGGAGGGGGCTGGAGGGGGCTGGAGAGATGGCTCAGTGGTTAAGAGCACCGTCTGCTCTTCCAGAGGACCCGGGTTCGATTCCCAGCACCCACATGGCAGCTAACAACTGTCTGTAGTTCCAGTTCCAGGCAAACACCAAGGCAAATAAATAAATAAACAAAGTTTTTGAAAAAAAAAGATCTCTATTATAGATGGTTGTGAGTCACCATGTGGTTGCTGGGAATTGAACTCAAGACGGAAGAGCAGCCAATGCTCTTAACCTCCGAGCCATTTCTCCAGCCAGTCCCACCAGTCTTGTTTGAACTGGTTTTTTTTTTTTTTTCTTTGTTTTCTAACAGTGTGTACATTAGTCCATTAAAAATTTTTCAAAATATAGGGGCTGGAGAGATGACTCAGTGGTTTAGAGCACTGACTGTTCTTCTGGAGGACCTGAGTTCAATTCCCAGTATCCACATAGAAAAAACTGTGCCAGGTGGTGAGCTCCACCTGGGAGGCAGAGAAAGGCAGATCTGAGTTTTTGGCTAGCCTGGTCTACAGAATGAGTTCCAGGACAGCCAGGGCATTTACATAGAGAAACCCTGTCTCAACAAAAAAGATTTGTCTTTTGCCTTCATGCATGACTGTGCTCCATGTGCATGCAGTGCCCAGAGGCCACTAGGTCATCTGGAACTGGTGAGGCACTGTTGTGGGTGCTGGGAATCCATCTCAAGTCTTCTACAAGAGCAGCAAGTGCTCTTAACTGCTGAGCCATCACTTTAAAAAAAAATTACTGTGTGTGCACAGAGGCATATGAGTCAGTTCTTTCAATATAGTCGGGGATCAGGCAGGTGGCCAAACTCAGGTCAGGCCTGGATGTAGTCACCTTTACCAGCTGAGCCACTTTGCCAGCCCAGCTTTTCCTTTTCCCTTTGCTTTGGCCTTTAGAGGCAGGGTCTCATTTGTAGTGCAAGCTGTTCTGAAACTTGTGCAGCACATATGGCTCCTGAATGATGCAAGCAGCCTTCTGCATTGAGCTCCCTTCAGCAGAACATGCACCATTCACCGCTCCTTGGTGACTTAAGGTCCCTCCCCCATTATTTGAATATAGTATAGAAGTGGTTCTCAGCCTGTGAGTTGCAACCTCTTTGGGGGGTGTCACCTAAGACTATCCTGCATATCAGATGTTTACATTACAATTCATTAACAGAGGGCTGGAGAGATGGCTCAGTGGTTAAGAGCATGGACTGTCCTTCCAGAGGTCCTGAGTTCTGTTCCCAGTATCCACATGGCATCTGACAATTTATTAACAGAAAAATTAGTTACAAAGTAACAACCAAAGTAATTTTATGGCTGGGGTACCACATGAGGAACTACATTAAAGAATGGCAGCATTAGGAAGGTTGAGAACCACTGTTTAGATACTGTTTATTGGTGGCAGTCAGTTATTTCCAGTTTTTGCAAGCTAATTGGACAGTGGGTAGTCAGGCATGGTGGCTGTCTTGGGAGGTGGAGGCAGAAGGAACAATTCAAGGGCAGGTTCAGCTATATAGAGAG
This sequence comes from Sigmodon hispidus, assembly GCA_004025045.1. Lineage (NCBI taxonomy): Eukaryota > Metazoa > Chordata > Mammalia > Rodentia > Cricetidae > Sigmodon > Sigmodon hispidus. The sequence goes on from PVIH01023117.1 coordinate 13,281, forward strand.
TTTGAGCCAGGACTCTACCTAAAAAACTAAAATGCATTATTATCTGTCTGAACATATTTGGAAACTACATGAAAGTGAAGTGTTGGTCAAAAAGGTATGGGTATTTAAAAACAGATTGAAGGCTGGGCACAGTGGTGCTGGCACTCAGGAGGCAGGGGCAGCTTTAGTTTGAGGCCAGCTTGGACTCTATATAGCTTTCAGGCCAAACGGAAACAAAGTATGAGACTGAAAAAGAAAGTTTAACAGTGGGGTACAGAGAAACCCCCCCCCAAAGATTGGTCAGATATGGCCCCATTATGTTACACCAGTATAGAGATTGTTCTCTACTCAGTGTATGAGAACTCATTTTGACTCTGGAGTATAGATTCCAATCACCCCTGCCTTTAGGCTAGGATATAGTATACAGACTTTGTCTCTCCTAGGTTTCCTCTTTGTACCTTAAGGTGTTTGAGAGCCTGCTGCTTGTTAGTTTTTTGCACGTGGTGCATGAATGGAAGCTCAACACCGGGAATACCACACTAGAGCTTATTAGAGCAGCAGGCAGAGGTGCAGGCGAAAGGGAGCAGAGAAAGAGAGGGGACTTGTGTGAGCACTTTCTTTAAGAGAGTGGGTGGTGGGCCCATGTTTGCATAGCCACACCCTGGGGCATAGTTGCAACTGTTACATTCCAGGTGAATGCAAGCCTTAGAAACGCTTACATTGCTGAGATCCTAAAGCTTGGCGCACTGGCTCTGAGTTCTGATTCAATCTGACTTGTCTGCTCCAAACTTCCTGCTGCTGTGCACTTGTACTTTTCTCCTGCAATCATGGCTGCAGGTTTCTTTGAGTCTTCCTGGGGGCCTAGAGTGGACCTTCTGGGTCCTGACGTCTCCAAGGAGTCCTACATTCTCACAAGCCATGAAGGTACACAGTTGACACATACAAGCATACTTTGTAAGATGTTTTTCTCCTGGAGTGTAGTGTGGGCTATAAAATCTTTTTATCCATTTGCATTAGATTGGGTCTAAAAGGATACAGGAATGTTTCTTCCTGCCAGCCACACACTGAGCTCAACTGGCTCCTCAGACACTCTATCTGCCTCCATGTTAGAATGAACCTATGAGATTAAAACCACTATCTTCAACGTCTGTTCTTGGAAGTTATTTGTGCTAGGCAGCCATGATACCTTTCAGGAGGCAGAGGCAGGAGCTCCAGGTCAGCTTGGTCTGCAGTGAGACTTCTTTGTTCCTTCTGAGAATTTTCCTTTTGAGTCTCATTTGAACTGGTGGTGACAGTGATCTTGCTATTCTTTTTAAAGAAATTTATTTACTTAGTGTTTGCCTGGAACTGGGAACCGGAACTAGAGACAGTTGTGAGCTGCCATGTGGGTGCTGAGAATTGAACCCCAGTCCTCTGGAAGAGCAGTCAGTGCTCTTAACTGCTGAGCCATCTCTCCAGACCTGATCTTGTTATTCTTAAGGGTTAGTCATGAATACTCCTGTGTCATTATCCTGGATTTGGGCACGTGTGGAACCACGGTTCTGGGAATCAAACTCCAGGCAAATGCCTTTACCTGCTGTCCTTGGGTGTTAAGGGGTTCTTTCCTGCATTTCAGGAGCTGCCAGGACTCAAGTTTTCCACTAGCTAAGTAAAGACCATTTTAGGGAATGAACTCACTCCAAGCCCATGTCTGGCAAATAAGGGATGAATTCTGAATGCATTCAGGACTACCTGTCTGCTGCCTCAGGTGACAGCATGTTTGCTCTGCATCTGAGCAGTCTGGCAGGTCTAAGGCTGGTCATTTGTGTGTGTGGAATCTTTCTCTTCCTACTTCTGACCAATGACCAGGCCTATTTTCTGCTGCGGCCCACCCACCAGTGACAGAAACTCTGCTTCCCTCCTGGTTGAGTACAAAAGTAGTCTCACAGGAAGGACATTGTCATCCATCCCCACCCTCCTGTAAAACAGCCACTGCCACGCTGAGGGTTTATCGTAGAATAGATTTATTTACCTGAAATCATGTCTGTGCAATACCTGTTACCAGCACAGAGAGAAACTGACCTCTATTTCCAGTCTATAGTCAAACATGCGCTGTGAGAAGCTGTGAGGAGCCGACGCTTGAGCACTTTATTACAATAAATGCACACAATACTTGTATTGCACCAACATCTGTCTACTGCTTCTGACTTCATTAAATAAATTACATTAATACAGTGTGAAACAGCTGGCTACACACCCAAAAAACAACTGAAATTAGGACCAGAGGCCTATGTTGTAATCATTCCACAGCTGTGTTTTAAATGAATTTATAAATAAGCAAACTGTACAGGGCCAATTAGGAAGCATGTTTCAATGTCACTGTAGAGCAACCTGGCTGCTTACAACTGAAGGCATGCATTACAATTATACAGCTAGAGAGGCTATGACATTCTGTAGAGAAATGTGGAGACTTGGCTGATGGCTTCCTTTCTTGGATAAGGTTTCAGAACCTTATTCTTCTTGCAGCAAAGAAACCCAACTTTCTGGAGAGGCTCTCTGATACTTTATGCTAAATTGTACATTTGTTATTTTGATTGAACAGCTAAAACCCCACTGGTAATACACATTTCCTCCACATCACACAGTGAGTTGGGAACTGTTCTATTTTTCTTTTCCCCAACATCAGTCATGCAGAGGGCTGGTAGATGTGTTGCTAACAACGCACATGCACGCACCCGAACACCCTTACATTTCTGCAAATGGCTTAGGAAGCGGTTACTCCAGTATTGCTGAAAAGGAAAGAGAGAGGAAATCAGCTTCTTTTGAAACATAGAGAACATTGTTAGAACAACTTCCCAAGACACACCAACAGGGACAGAAAGAACAATGGCATTGGTCTAGATGCAAGTTGAGCATTTCTGACTCTGTCCTGAGGTGCTGCCCTGTCACATCTAGAAGCAGTGGCTTGGTGACTGCCCTTGTGCCTCCTACTACCGCTGGCTCCTAACAAGGCCCCATGTGGCAGAAACTAGAAGGCATGTCAGGAAATCTCAGTAGGCGTGCAGAGGGTGAAGCAGGTGGAGCAGAGTGAGTGGCATGGCACTAGGGAGGGAAGGCCTTCCTGCTCCCTCCCTGTTCTCCCTGATAGCAGTCCTGGGCTACAGGCTCAGCATACCTCTTGGCTTATGGGCACTGCAGGCACCAAGCCAGTGCTATGGATCTTGGATGTTTCTGAGGTCTGTGAGACTATTGGGACCTTAGTTTGAGGATGCTATGGTATCCAGCTGCTGAGGTGGCGGGCCTTCCCCAGCCCTGGCAGCACCCTAGCTCCTTAGGAATGCATCACCTTCATTTTGCTAAGTGGGCTGCAAGGCTGAACAGCTGCACTGAAGAAGCTACTCAGGAAAACCTCAAAGCTGAGTTCCAGCCTAGACTTCCCATCCATGTGCTGTTGTCCCTTCTTGAGGGTGCTCGGTGAGGGTAAGGCTTAGTACCTACAGAAGGAAGCCTATGGCTGGGACTGTGCCCTTGGCCTATGTGGACCAGGGGACCAAGTATTCCTGGCTCAGGGTAGCAGTAATCTAGACTGTGCATCTGTTGGTGTTGAACTGGTGCCCAAATAGCCTCTGTGGATATTAAGGACCCGCAGCACCATCAAGGATGAAATATTTCCTCTAACGGTCTACTTATTTGTAGAGGTCACTGAAATGAGGAACCAAGTGAGGAAGGGCTGAATGGCTCAGTGCATGATGTTATGACCCGGCACTCTAATATTCTGTTCTTTGTAGCTAAATAGCACCTTGGTGTTTGACCCATTGTCTGTTTTCTGAGAATCACTGCTCCCTACAGCACCTGGAGGCCTTCAACTTGAGGGTCAGTTGCTGTGTTCCCTTTTAACCAGGCACCCTCCTGCTTGCTTGCCAGCCAGCCACCTGCAACTAAGGGAGCTAGCAGTCCTTAGGCTTTGGCATACGAGGGGGTTGTGCCAGATACTCAAGCTAAGATACATCCTAAAAGGGTGACAATTTCCTGTACAGGGTCAGCATCCTCCTGCAGCCAGTGAAAATCCAAAGCCTTGGAACATTTTTGTGTAAGGTCTGTTTGACGCTAGAGGTGACACAGCTCCTTCAGCCAGGTCACAAGAGCCTCTTCAAAACTCACAAGACTCACTGTCCTGGGCAGAGTCTACACTGGAGTCTGTATAGTGAGCAGCTGATATCTGTTTCCTTAGGAAGTGGCTGCCTGGTGGGCACAGGAGCCATGCAGCCCACTAGCAACAGGGGCCATCTCATTCAGTGGCATCACCTGTACACAGGCCACAGCACCCCAATCCCACAGGGAAAATACTCACGTTAGTTGATGGATGTTGGAAGGCATTGGAGGAAAACACCACAGTTAGGACTGTTAATGACTCACACTGCCATTAAGACTGACCTTGAACATGCGCAAACGTTCATCAGAGTCATGATGGTGGTGGTTAGTGCCACATTCAAATAAAAATAGTTCTATACAATATGTTCATTTGGTCATGTGCTATTTACAGATTTTACAAAACATACACACACATACACACACTTGCTCTTACACCAGGCTACATACAACAGGCCAGCAGAAACTTGCATAAATGTATACACATGACAGATCGTGCCTATACATTAAATAAAATCCTACTATGCAGCAGAACAGGATCCTTCCCCTCAGGAACAGGAAAACTAAGGCTCTAAGCTAAGAACCTTAGAGAAATCTGAACTGATTATAGATGGTTCAAGGTAGGCCATTAAGAACAAGACAGTTATTTTTCTCTGTCCATTTAAAATGTTTTATTTTTCTTTTAAACTAGATTGTGAAGTGCCACTGAATAGGCAATGTTGGCAAAACAATGTCTGTTACAATAAAATACATTAGACATTTAAATAAATAACCTTAAAAACTAGGCGAAGGGACAGAAACCCAGTCGATTGAATCTGGAGCAATGTTTTCTGCACAAGCGAGAACAGGCAAACCTCTCGTGAAGACGGATGTAAACAGAACCATCAGACCTACATAAGAAGCCAAGCGGGCTGGGGTGGGCTGGGGGTGACAGAGGCTGAGGGTGCAGGAAGTGGCAAACCAAAAATACTGACTGAGGTAGCAGGACTCTGCTCAGTGCAGAAAAATTGGCTTATGAATAAAAATTAGACTGTGATATCAAATTAAATCCAGAGAATCATGCAAAAGACACAATACATGCTATTTAGTTTTTTGTTTTTTTACTTTTAAAAACCACACACATTCCTTTCCTAAAGTCTGCTGCCAATTAATTTGCTGACAATGTCTGCTGGCTCAACTATCTTTGTACAAGTATGAGTATTAAACAGAACACTGTACATGCTTTTTCATCTACAAAAAAATATCTGCATAAAATAGTGTTAGTTCTCTGTACATGTCAATGGACACTTTAATTATGTGTATAAAAAAAAGGAAAATCTTGTCCCACTGGAGTCAGAAAAAGCAAAACAAAATCTAGAATATGAAACCTCCTTCACCAGCCAATATGTTCATGTGAAAATTCAGCAGAAATAGACAGTTGCTTTAAACAATAAAAAATTAATTGATTAAGTTAAACATCTTCTGTATGTAGCGCTGTCAGTCAAGACCAGAACATATCGCTAAAGTTAGTGTCTGTGCTGTAGACCCAGACCACCAGGGGCATAATGAGCAGCACAAACGGCCAGGAAATGCCATCGGTGCATGCCGACAGCGAGCAGGAGGATTTGGTGGCAGGCTGCACACACTCTTTACCGGGTTCCAGGTAGTTTCGGGCCACAAACTTGAGCGTCTCATCCATGAGGATCACAGGCAAGGAGATTTTCAGCACCATCAGCCACTGGGTCAGATTTAAGGGTGTGATCTGGAAGATGAGCTGAAGCAAAGAAGGCTGCATCAAGTTTCTGGCCTTGCCAGAGAGGGGCCACACCAGACCCAGCCTGGGGCACACTATGACTCACTGGCAAAGGTTCCACGTAGAGGATCAGGAAGTGAAGTGACATGGACAAGCAGATGGAGCCCACGAGCCAGATATTCTCCCAGGGGGGCATCCTCAGCAGGGACTGGTTTTCAGATAAGCTATAGGTGAGAAGAGGTGATTTCACCGGATATAAAGGCTCATGACAGTGACACAGAAGGGGGCTAAAATTAGTAAGGTAATTATTAAGACCTGGATTTCCTGCAGTAGGCCCTTCTGGGCAGGCTCAAAGCTGCTGGCAATGGCTAAAGAGCCATTTAGAAACTTTTGTCAGTGGCTTAGTTGAATGAAACCTCCTGTGCTCCCAGGGGTATAAATAAGCATAGCTGGGATTGCTGGTCCTATTCCCAGACCTCAAAGTAGCAGGAGCTTCTTCTTGGTAAGAATCCCTACTGCTTCTGGGGGAAATAGCTTAAAACTGTCCTTTCGGGGAGGGAAGAACTTTATCAGCTATGACCCCTATAAACCCTCAGCCTATAACATTCACTAACCTGTTAAGGGCATTGCACATTTCTATGGTTACTAGAACAGAAAGTGCCATTGTCATCGGGTATGGGGACTCAAAGATTGCACAATCTACTCCATCGAAGTCTGGATTGTCCTCTTTACACTGTAGGAAATGACTCTGCAATGAAAGTCCAAACACATTCTGTCAGCCAGAATACTTCCCTAACCCAGATAACCAGTTCCATACCCCAATGAGTACAGCCCTGGGTCTCAAAGCTGCCTGAGGCACCTGTTTGAGGCCTAAGATGATCCCACACTATAGAAAGACCAAGGGCTTACAAGAATTCACTCTACAGAAAGGTGAGTGGGGAAGACAGTGGTTAAATACCAGCTGGTAGAAGGATACTCTTGGGCCACCATCTGCAGCGATGAACCACCACGCAGCAGCACCCACAGTGGCAGCGCCAACATAACCTGGAAACAAACATGTTGTTTACACATTTGGGGTTGTGGACAGCACTGCACACTACACGTTAACACATAAGGCAGAGTAGCTGAACACAGACAGGGTGCTCCTGGTCTAAAGTAACCAGGCAGGCTCTGAAACTTGTGAGGAAGTTTGTGCTGAATCCAACCCAGACTGCACAATGTGCCAGAGCTAAAGTGTAAGCACATGCATGCTTCAAGACCACAGTTGTACAGGTTCCCATTAGGTAGTACCACTGTGAGGGGACCAACGCACCACTATTATTCTTAAGTAAATTGATGTGACCTTGCTGGACACTAGGTAGCATCATTGTTTCATTCATGGCCTAGCAGAACCCTTCAAAGGAACTGCTGGGCCTAATGCAGAGGCCATTCTTTATCAATTATAATTCAGAAAGTATTACAAAGGTATGTGGTCATGTTCCCCACCCAGTCACCCAAATACAGAACACACACTGGCTAACCTGGAAATTACAACAGTGCTCAGGGCACTGGTTAAGACCGTAGACAGGGAATCCCCTCACAGACAGAGAAGGGAAAAGTTTTTGCAAAAGCCAAAATCTATTTGATTCCCAAAGGGCATCTGGCTCACAAGACTAAGGCCAGACAGAGGGCTGGCAAGCCGAGAACCAAGCTGCTCTAGACCACTGTGTGCTCTTTGAAGCAAAAGTAGCGTATACATTATGCGTGTGTCTGCAAAGGGTGTTGGATCCCCTGGAACTGGAGTTACAGACAGTTGTGAGCTGCCATGTGGGTGCTGGGAATTGAAGCCCGGTCCCCTGGAAGAGCAGCTAGTGCTCTTAACCGCTGAGCCATCTCTCCAGCCGAGTATGCATTATGCAAACAAAATATCTTCCTGTGGGTCCCTTGGCAGTGGTTTTACTTCTCTGAAAACTTCCCTAACTGTGACAGAGAATACAGAACTAGCCTCTGTTAGTGGGATCCCACTTGTCCCCTTGGTGGTAATTATCCATTCTTATCTCAGCCTGGAGCTCTGAAGAGGGAAGGGCCCTGGCCTATCATGATGCTCAACAAGGACCTTGAGCTAACCTGCACTGCCAGAGGGTTCCTCCCAACAGAAACAACAAACAACTGTACTCACAGCCAATAGCCAGGTAACGGAAAAAGAGCCACCCGCTGATCAAGGGTTCTTTTGGGTTCCGGGGCGGTTTGTTCATGATGTCCAGGTCCGGGGGGTTGAACCCCAGTGCAGTGGCAGGCAGACCATCTGTCACCAGATTGACCCAGAGGAGCTGGACAGGAATCAAAGCCTCAGGAAATCCAAGGGCAGCCGTCAGGAAAATACTGTTTTCATCCAAAGGAAGATGAGAAAGAATTCAGTGACTGGGGAACTAGGACGCCTCTGCTCTTTCATCCATAAGAAACTTAAAGAGGGCAGAGACTTCTGTGACTTGAAGCTACTGAGGTAAACTAATTCCTATGTTTGTTTTTCTTTTTTGGTCTCTACACAGAGACAGGGTTCAGACTGGTCTTGAACAGATTTTCCGGTCTGTGCCTCCAGAGGGCTGAGATTAAGTCACGTATTACCATGCTCATCTTTTTTTTTTAAACTTTATTTATTTGCCTTGGTGTTTGCCTGGAACTGGATCTACAGACAGTTGTTAGATGCCATGTGGGTGCTGGGAATTGAACCCCGGTCCTCTGGGAGAGCAGACGGTGCTCTTAACCGCTGAGCCATCTCTCCAGCCCCTACCATGCTCATCTTAATTCCTGTGTTAAAAAAATATTCTCTGCATGCACACCAGGCAACTGCAGACAAGTCCCATGAAACTTTTCTCCACCCAGGCTAACAAAGTAGCCATAAAAAGAGCAGCAAACTGAGAAACACAAACACTTGAGCCCCAGCCTTGAAACACAGCACAGTCAGTCAGGTACCCACCAAACCACTTCCCCGACATTGGATGAGATGAGGTATCGGATGAACTGCTTCATGTTGTTGTAGATAGCTCGACCCTCCTCAACAGCAGCCACGATAGTAGAGAAGTTGTCATCCGCCAGGACCATCTCAGAAGCAGTCTTGGCCACTGCAGTACCTGAGCCCATGGCAATGCCGATTTCAGATTTCTTCAGAGCAGGGGCGTCATTCACACCATCACCAGTCTGAAAGAGAAGCCACAGTCAATTCAGACATCGAGGCAGACTGATAGCAAAGAGGACAGTACCTGGTGTTGGGACACTACTAGGAAAATGTAAAAACAACCCAGTTTGCTAACCAGAGGCACAGAGAAGAGGACCCAGTGGACTGCACATCTGCTTGGATTGTGTTTTACCAACACTCAAAACCCAAGAGCCATTTGTAGTGTGGCTGGCCACATAATTTAAAGTCATCTGTACACTTCAGACATACATTCAAACACTAAATATTGTTTCTAGATTGAAACAAGAAACCTAAAAACACCCCATTTTTTTTTGCTTTTAGAAACAGGATCTTACTATGTAGCCCAGGGTTGCCAAGATTATAGGCACACACCACCATGACTAGATAAGCTCTGCTGTTTGTAAACTACTGCTCCTATCTAAAACCGTACCATAGCAGTGATCTCATCAAAGGACTGTAGGAACTCAACGATCTTAGACTTGTGGGAAGGCTCAACTCGAGCGAAACAGCGGGCATTCAAGCAGGCATCTCTCTGGGCCGAGGGGCTGAGCTCATCAAACTCCCGCCCTGTAAAAGCCTTTGATGTCACATCCTCATCTTGTGCAAAGATACCAATGCGGCGACAGATGGCCACAGCAGTGCCCTTGTTGTCCCCAGTGATCATGATGACACGGATGCCTGCTTGCCGGCACAGCTTCACAGAAGAGGCCACTTCGATCCTGGGAGGGTCCAGCATGCCCACACAGCCAACGAAGGTCAGATTGGTCTAGAGTAAGACAGTCAATGTGAGTTCAACAGTTTATCCCCACCATTAGTCCTGGCCACTCTTATTACACTTTCCACTTACCCTTGATTGAAACAAGGCCTAGTATATCTAGTCCTACACAGACTTGATCAGTCTTCCCGCCCCGGCCTGCTGACTGCACATCTCTCCATGATGGAACTGGGGATTGAACAGTTTTACTCATGCTCAGCAGTGTTCTCCTACTGAGCCAAACCCCTACTCCATTATTATTTTTTAGTATTTATTTCATTATTTTTTCATATGCATTGGTGTGAGATCAGATCCCCTGGAACTGGATTTATAGACAATTGTGAGCTGCCACGTGGGGGTTGAAAATTGAACCCGGGTCCCTGAGCCATCTCTCCAGCCCTCACAATTCATCATTTTAAAGAGTATACACCCTTGTTCTGAATTATTCTCATACTCTCTAAGAATATCAACCAGGGGGGCTGGAGAGATGGCTCAGTGGTTAAGAGCACCGTCTGCTCTTCCAGAGGACCCAGGTTCGATTCCCAGCACCCACATGGCAGCTAACAACTGTCTGTAGTTCCAGTTCAAGGCAAATAAATAAATAAAGTTTAAAAAAAAAAAAAAAAAAAAAAAAGAATATCAACCAGGGAAAAACACTGGCAGTGTCAGTGCCATGATGAAGCTCCTTCTGTTTAGAAGGTTACAAACCCTGACATAAAAAATGGTTTACATTTTTACCAATACCTAATCAATATTTTTAAAATGTAAACTAAGTGGGTGTTAAGTTTTATAGGTTTGTCTGAACTTGTCTTGATTATTCTACTTTGAAAGCAGATGTAATCCTATTTCTCTTTGAAGCAACAATCTAACAGGCTGAGCAGCAATTGTGCTTGTGCAGGTACCTCATACTTGATGAAGTTGGCTGAATCTTCCAGGTGCATCTCCTCTCTCCTCAGTGGGTTGTCATGAGTGGCCAGAGCCAGGCACCGCAGCGTGTCACTGCCACTACCCCACTCCCGAATGACAGACATAATCTTCTGTTTGACACCAGGAGTCATGGGAACTTTGGTACTTCCAACTCGGATATGGGTACACCTGTCGATGACACCTTCGGGAGCACCCTGAGAATGAGATTCAGATAAGTAATTGTCTCTGCCAATTTACCTGGTGAGAAAACCTCAGTCTGTGCAGTACTTGCCTTCACAAACATCTTGCTCATGGATGTCCGGCTCGGTTTGTTTGGTGTACAATAGACGGACATTGATTTTCTATCACGTGAAAACTCTAGAGTAAATTCCTTCTTCATCAGCTGTTTTATGACCTATAGGAGATCAGAGGTGGAACACTGCTGGATTACTATTTCTAAACATTTTACATCTGCTCAGATACTTACTGGGCACTCATGACATGACAGCCCATCATGTTGGGTCTTTTGGGTATAAGGCAGCACAAACAGCAGTGAACAAGACAGAAAGTTTGTACCCTCATAAAACTGTCCCCTAGTTTGGGAATAGATCAGAATGTAAAACTAATATACTGAATACCATAGGAAAAAAAATGTGCAGGAAGACATTGGAGGGCTTTAAACAGTGGCTATTAAGAGTTGTCTGAAGGGCTGGTATGGTATTGCTTGCCTATAATCCTAGCAACTGGGAAGCCAAGACAAGAGGATACCAAGTTCAAGGGTTTGCCTCAGCTACACAGTGTTAAGAGTTGGTTCTCCAAAACAGAGACCACAATGTTCTGCCAGTGAGGTTCACTAAATGTCATCTGTGGCTGCAGCTAAAGAAAAACTTTTTACAGAGCCAGGTGTGGTGGTGCACACCTTTACTTCCAGCACTAGGGAGACAGAGGAAGGTGGATCTCTGTGCATTCAAGGTTAGCCTGGTCTACACAATGAGTTCCAGAATAGCCAGGGCTACAACAGAGAAACTATCTCAAAAATAAACAATTTATTTTTTGATTTTTAAAATTCTTTCTTCAGACAGAAGCTAGACCCTTGCTAAGTAGCCCAGGTTATATTGTGTCAAACACAAAAGCCTTCCAAATACTGGAGTTATAGGTCTTAGGGTTTCCTAGTCAGAAAGCAAACACCCTGAGAATGGTAACTTAGAGGAGGAGTTTATCTGTTGCAGGAAAATCACTGTGGCAGAACTTGAGAGAACTAGACACATCCACAGTCAATCACAAAGGATTAATGTGCACATATTAGCCCTCCAGTCTCCCTTCTACTGGAACAGTTTAGAATTCTTCCCTAGGGAATGGTGTTTTCATTTCAGTTAACTCAAGAGAATCCTCTAAACGCCAATCTAGACAACTCTGTATCTACAAACTGGCTATAGATCATGTCATGCAAAACTAACTGCAACTGGGGCTGGAGAGATGGCTCAGCGGTTAAGAGCACCGTCTGCTCTTCCAGAGGACCCGGGTTCGATTCCCAGCACCCACATGGCAGCTAACAACTGTCTGTAGTTCCAGTTCCAGGCAAAACACCAAGGCAAATAAATAAATAAAGTTTTTAAAAAAA
>PVIH01023118.1:0-25564 GCA_004025045.1 Sigmodon hispidus
TAGGAGAAGAAGAAGAAGAAGAAGAAGAAGAAGAAGAAGAAGAAGAAGAAGAAGAAGAAGATGATGATGATTTGGTGAAAAACAGAAAAGTGCTTGGCATAAGCCTGAGATCCAGAGTTTATTGTCAACTCCACACACAAATACATACAGTCAGCATTGGGGGTTTGATGTTGCTAAACTAGTGAGTTCTGGGTTCAGTGAGAGATACTGTCTCCTCCCCACCCCAATATGATGGAGAGCAATAGAGGAGCGTACCTAATGTTGGGTTTTGTCCTCCATATGCACCTCCCCACAGGTGTACCCTCACACATAAATACATATCCAAAACACTATTAACAGAGTACAAAGGAGAAAACATTTGTAAATTACATATCTAATAAGGGACTGACCCAGAATACATAAACACCTATAACTCAAATTATGTAGCAGAGCGTTGTCTAGCAAACACAATACCCTGGCTCCTCTCCCTATTCTCATTCTCCCAAAGCGAGACAGACTAATTTAGGCGGGCACAATGGAAGGCACCTGTAATTCCATCTACTTTGGAGACTGAGGTGGGAGAATCATGAGCTGGGGGCCAGGTCAGGCTACACAGTGTGAGCTCATCTCAAAAGCAGGGGCAACAACAAAGCCTCCACCACACAGCAACAGCAGAAAACAGCCTAATTCAAAAATAGGCAAAGGAGTTGAATAGACATTTTTCCTAAGAAGATACACAAACGGCTAATGAGCGCATGAAAAGATGTTCAACGTGACTAATGGTTAGAAAAATGCAAGACAAAATTACAGTGAGATACACGCTCACACCCATTAGGGAGGCTGCTATGCGAGGAACCCAGGAGATAATGAATGTTGATGAGGTTGGAGGGAAATTGGAGCCGTCACGAAGGGCTGGTATGTCGCATGGCATGAGCACTGGGGAAACAGTCTGCTGCTCTCCCAAAAGTTCAAGCACGATCATCCCATGACACAGCACTTCTTCTGAGCAAGAAGTGAAGGCAGGAGTATAAGGGAGAAGTGTGGAGGCCCATGGTTGTAGCTTTATCATTCACAGTAGCAAGAATAGCGAGTATGGAGGGATGAAGGAGGAAATGCAAATACGTGTGATGTGTGTGGAGTGTTCTGAGAGAGGAGGGCAACCCAGACCCAAGCAACAATTTAGATGAACCTTGGGGCTATTCTTCCATGTGGAATAAGCCAGTCACCTTCTCATTCACTGGTTCAAGGGTGAAACTAGAGGGTGGTTACAGGGCTAAGAGAAGGGAGGAGGGAGGGCTAGCTCATGGCTAGCTCATGGTAGGTAAGAGAGATGGTTGCACAGGGTGAGTCTTCCCAAAACCCATACACTTACAACTGAGTAAGATGGTAAATTTTATGTTGTATATCATTTACCATAATACATTTTTGTAGGGGCTGGGGAGACAGCTCACTTGGGAAAGTGCTTGGCACACAATAATGAAGGTCTAAGTTTGATCTCCAGAAACCACATAAAAAGCCAGGTGAGGTGGCATGAGCTTGCTCCCATTTCCGGGGTGTAGGGACAGAAATTGTTCTTGGGCCCCAGCCTAAAGAGCAAGCCCTGGGCCAGCGAGAAACCCTGTCTTAAAAATAATAATAGTAAATAGAAGAAGATAGACTGAGGTTGACCCCCCACCTTCACATGCATACATACACATGTGCACACATACATGAACACACACATACAAAGAATAAATAAATAGGGACTTTAATGGATGAGCTCTGGGCTCCTCCACCAGGGAAGTATGCTGGTCTGTGAACAGTTGTGGCCTTTGAGGCCGGTTTGACCAACTCTGTCATCCTGGTAGCTTTGACCCTTGAAGTTTCCATGGCTTCCACTTGTGTGGCAAATCTAGTGATCTGTGGGGGTGCTGTCTAACACAGAACACATCCTTTCTGTTCCCCACCTACAGGAGCTGGGCTAGACAGGACATCCTTCAGTCAAGGCCCTACCTAAGCCAGAGGATCATCTCCAGGCTCGCTCGTGGCATGGCTGAGCGCTGACCATTGTTGCTGTGCCTTCCTTCCCCAGGCATTCATTATGTGCTGGTTAAATGTTTAAATGCTCTTGCCCAGAAATACATTGCTGAAGCAGGGAAGGAAAAGCCCAGGGGACAAAGGCCAGCCCTGGGTCTCAGCTTCTTCCCTCCCCAGATGCTTTGTCCCTGTGCTCTGCTTCCTCCAATCAGCTTTCACTCAACCCTGGGAACTCCAGACAAGACAGCCACACACGGTTGCTGGAGACCCCCAAAGGAAGGCATCATATCCTTCTGTGGTTGAGAGACATCATGGTCCCATTTCCTCCCACGCTATAAATAAATAGCTGGTAGATGTGGAGACAGCAGGGAGGGCCACGTCATCTTTCTCCTTACCTTTGAATGAATTTTTATATATTCATTTGACAGGCATGCATCTTACTCTTCCTCTGGGTCAGATGCCAAGAGACAATGTTGAAAAGATAATCTTCAGTTTCATGATGGTTGTAGCATAGCTTGGGGTGGGGTGGGGTGTATTTTCATCAAATTGTCACACAAGTGAAGACACTCGAGACTGCAACAGCCTCCTCAAAACTTTGGTAGGTGATATGATACAGGCATTTTGGAGACATCATTCAAAGACTAGGCAGTTGGTGAGCTGGAAAGATGGCTCAGGGGCAGAAGAACTTGATGTTTAAGCCAAATAAGCCAAATTCAATCCCTGGAGCACACATCATGGTGGAAGGAGGCAACTGATGGCAGAAGGTTGTCCTCTGACCTCCACATGCTTACCATGACACATCCTTCAGTCCATATACCACACAAAGACACACACACACACACACACACACATACGCACACACAAACACATACACACATACACACATACAGACACACTCACACATACACATACAAACATACACACAAATACATAGACACACAGACATACACACACATCCCTAATTATTTTTCAAGGGCCATCTAACTGAGCTCAGAGTACAGGTTCAAATGGAGAAGACAGAGAGAATCCATCCAGACAGAAGGGCAGTGACAGACTGATGGGACGGCAGGCAGGAGACCCCTGCAGCTGGAAAACAGTGGGATGAAGGAATGCAGTGAGGTGGGAGCTGGACCAGAGAGGCAGCTAAGCTGCTCTCTGGGAGCTGGAGAAGCCTTCAAGGGGTTCTGAGAAGAAATGAGCTTGGCAGAATCCACAACTGTGAAGAAGCCCATGCTCTACCTCTTCAGAAGCTGTCTCCGCTCCCCCACATACTGACACTCATTTCCACAAGGAGCTGCTGATGTACATGTAGGTTCTATGTAGTGTATAGTTAAGGTGCGCCAGCATGCTGTTCTGCACTCCCTGAAGGCTCCTCTGCATTCTGGCCCTGTGATTTCATCATCCGCAACTCAGCCCTTTTCTCTCGTCACTGGAGAAAATAATAGAAAGGCATTTGCACCTCTCAGGAGACCCCCAAGCACCAAGCACAGTGCCAGCGGCTGTTGGAAAACTGGAACAAATGTGAACTCTCACCAAACACAAAAGCCAATTGCTTAAAAACGCTATTGGACTGAAAGAGGAAACTGAGATTTGAGGGCCAATCTTCACTGTCAGCTTGACCGGACTTTGAGTCACTATGGAAACACACTTTGTGGGTATCTATGAGGGTGTTTCCAGGGAGGTTTAACTGAAGAAGGAGCACCCATCCTGGGTGTGAGTGACACCATCTCCTGAGCTGGGCTCTTGGACTGTAAAAAAAGAACTCAGGCTTGTTGGTGCCATGTAGTCCATCAGATATCCCAAGCTCCTGTTGCTGTGGCTTCCTGCCATGATGGACGGTATCCCTTTAACTCTAACCCAAACCAACCCTTTGACATTTAAGTTGGTTTTTGTCACAGCAATGGAAAGACTACCAGATATACAAGAGAGAAGCATGCTGCTTGAGATTTGCTCCTAAAGACGCTTTAGTCTAGCACAGAACAGCTGCACTCTAGCAGAAGTGTCTTGTGCTTCCTGCCCCAAATGCAATGCCAAAGCATTTGGAGGTCAAAGGTCTGAGTAACAACACTCACTATCACTCAAGCCCAGTGTTTGAAACACAAACAACACAGCCAGACTCTGAAGACACAGCTGACGTCGCTGGGGCCACCATCCCCAGGAAGAAACCGGAAGCTTGCAGTGTGAGCCTGACGGCACTAGTGGGCAGATATAAGGAACAGAAGAGGAACAGGCAGAAGGGTGTGGGGAGAAGAAGGGGGTTAAGGGCAGGAGATGGGGCAGAAAAGAGGAGCGAAGGGGTCGGGGGGAGGAAACAGAAAGAGTGGAGAGTGAGCAGGAGGAAGAGGAGAAAAGGGATACCTTGAAACGGTTTTCAGCAAGACCAGTCCTTCTTACACGACATGGATAAACGTCCAGGATAACAAATTACACATTACTCAGTCTATCAAAAAGAAAGTCAACCGAGAAAAACAAACAAACAAACAAGCACCCCACCAACAAGACAAACAGAAGGAAGCGGTAGTCAACCGTCTCGAGGTGGTCTAGATGTTGAAATCAACAAAGAGTGGCATAAATGAGTGTGCAAGAATCTGATGAAATGTCTGCAAGGACTGGAGTCTGGGTCTTCCCAATGTACCAGGATCACCAAGGTCATCAAGCCATCATTAGCTTTGATGGGCTCATCATGCTAGAGCATGACATGGACATTAGCATCAGAGAGAAATTGGTGGGGTGAGGGATAGTACTCAGCTTGAAAATTTTTGTAAATGAAAACTATTACCAAAATCAGAGGCTAATTAGAAACCAGTTATATCAAAGGTTTAGAATTGGGGGGAGGGCACCTTAAATAATGACAGAGTAGGGCACAGCAGGTAAAGAAGGTGGGGAACAGAGTCAGTA
Organism: Sigmodon hispidus; assembly: GCA_004025045.1. Lineage (NCBI taxonomy): Eukaryota > Metazoa > Chordata > Mammalia > Rodentia > Cricetidae > Sigmodon > Sigmodon hispidus. The sequence goes on from PVIH01023118.1 coordinate 4,894, forward strand.
AATTGGCTCAACAGCAACAGAGATGGTCCAATCTGAAGAACTGCAAAAGAAACAGAATGTATCGGGAGAAGAGAGACTCCAGGACTGTGGGACAGTGTTAGAATGTCTAATGCTTATCCCTGCACTCAATAAAAGAGACTGATGCAGAAAAATATTTTTCCTAATTTTTAAAAAATTACATTTATCTCTGCGTGTATGTGTAAGTGCAAGTGCCCACAGACGTTAGAGGTGTTGGGTCCCCTGCAGATGGAGTTACAGGCATTTTTGAGGTACCTGATATAGCTGCTGGGAACTGATCTTAGGGTCTCTGAAAGGGCAGTGTGTGTCCTTAGCTCCTGAACCATCGCTCTAATCTAACTTTTTCTTTCAAATTTCTTTGCGCAGGGTTGAGCCTATGTCCAGGTTATCTTGTCTATTGCTGCTCTCCTTGCTCAGCTCATGCTTAGGCAGCCATGTTGAAATGCTGAGAGCCAAAGAAATAGTCTTTCCCATGGAGGAACAGACCAATTGGTTATCCAATATCAAATAGTCAGCCCTGAAAACATACATACAACAAACATTATGCAGACTGAGTAGATTATATTTATGTACTTAGAGATAAGAATACACACACACACATATACACACATGTATATAACAGTTATTGAAAAAAGATGTTATTAATTTGAAAGAAGGCAAGGGGTATGTATATAGGAAGATTGAGAAGAGGAAAGGGAAGGAGAAATGATGTAATTATATTATAATCTCAAAAAATAAAAATCTATTACATTTACTTATTGTATGTTTGGCACAGTAAACACATGGAGGTCAGGAGGCAAGAGCCTCTTTTTTTTTTTTTTTAAACTTTATTTATTTATTTATTTGCCTTGATGTTTGCCTGGAACTGGAACTACAGACAGTTGTTAGCTGCCATGTGGGTGCTGGGAATTGAACCCGGGTCCTCTGGAAGAGCAGACGGTGCTCTTAACCGCTGAGCCATCTCTCCAGCCCCCAGCAAGAGCCTCTTGGCTCCTTTGCCACTGTGCATTATACATCTTCACCTGCTGAGTTTCACTAAATTTGGTAAAGGAAGGAATTTGCACAAAAGTTCAAGTTTAGAAAGCTCAACCAGGCTAAATTCAAAGAAATCAGCATACAGATATATCATAAGGAGACTGGCAAAAAACCAAAGACAGAGGCAGATCTTGAGAGCAGAGGGGAAATTTTTGCATTCAACAGCAGGAAGAATTTCAGACTCCTTACCTGAAAACTGCTATCGAAATGCAGGAGATCACCTTTAAACACACAGGATGAAGCTGTTTGCTTGAGATTCTATACCCAGCAAAACTAATCATCCAGGATGGATGCCAAAAAGGAAGACAGGAGATGGGACATACCTAGTCCTTTCCCAGGTTGCCACAAATCTGAAACAAAATGTCAGTTGTGTGGCTGCAGGGAGAAGTATGCATTGTGACAAGGTCAGAGAAAAAAACCTGTCATAGACAGAGGTCAATTGACGTCCATAGGAACTGAACTTTAGGTGCATTTATAAAAAACAAAAACAAAACAAAAAGGGGCCCCTAGCATAGGGTGCTAAGCAAGCCAGTGGGAGAAGGAAGAGAATCAATCCCCCTACTAAGGTGTGAGAAAAACAAGGAGGCACCTAATCATGCAGCTAGTTCCTGTGCAAGCAAAGCTTGAGACAGGAGGGTTCTTTGCCTTTCATTCAGCAAGAAGACCTCAGAAAAAGGATGCCCTGAAATACAATTTGGCTCATTAGTGAGAGACTGGGGACTTGTTTTGGGAGGGGGCTGGCAGTCAGATCTCTTGGGTAGGAAGAAAAAAGAGCCTTGTACACCTGTCTCCAAGACCCAAAGGCCTCTCTAGTTTCACTGGCTGAGTGAGAGACAACCCTGGGAATCACATGGACCTAGGAAGTCCGTATGACTTAGATTCATTCACAGATGTAGCTCTGCTTAGGTAAAAAGCACAAGCTCCTGAAAGGCAGGAGCCATAGACCACCGAGGGAAGCCAAAGAAGGAAAGGCTGGGCAAGGTACAGGGTGGGCAGAGGGAGATGTGCTGGGTGTGATGTGAGTGAAGACTGGGGCAGAGAACCAGAGGCCAGAGAAGAAAACAGAAGATACTGGGTAGTAATGAAGGGCACAGCCCATGAGGTTGTACATCTATGTGCACTGGATGTTGGCATACCCAACTCCAGACAAGATTGGACATATTCATCATGATAGGGCTGTAGCAGAGTATCTGATTTCCTAAAACAAATGCTACTGGACATACAGGAGTACATGGGCCCAGACATAGTAAGAGCTAGGATCTCACTCTCCTGCCCTCATGAGAAGGTTGATCATCCAGACAACATAAGCAACAAAAAAACTACAGAGTTAAACATCAGCAGAGTCCAAATGGACTTCAAAGGTATCTTCTGTCCACAGACTATTTCACTGAGCAACTAAGGGATGTACATTCATCTCAGAGGTTCATAAAAAACTTCTCTTAAATTTCTAAGATGTTCCTAAATATTTCCTTATATTTCTCTAAAAGTCATATTTAGGTTCATAAATAAAGTATTAACAAATGCAAAAATAAATACACAAACAAATAAACAAAAACCTGAAATATTTTCTTGTGTTTTATCAAACCATAATAGAATACAATTAGAAATCAATAGTAAAGATAACTACTACAACAGTATAAACATGGGGAAATTGAAAAAAATACTTTTGAATGAGTGGTGGACCAATAAAGGATTAAATAAAAGTGAAAACACAGTTTTTCCATTAACTAGGGAGCCACTCAAGACAATTCTAAAAAGAAAATTTAGTTTTAAGAGCCTATATTAAACCAAAAAAAAATCAGAATGAGGCTGGAATTACATCCAGGGGATCCAACAGCTACTTCTGATCTTCATAGACACTGAGCATATAGGTAGCACACAGATGAAACATCCATACATATAAAAAGAAAATAATAATGATGTAAAACATTTAACATTGGGAAAATGGCTATATGATCAAAAGGGGTCTATAGGTTCAATAATATATCACCACTATTTCTAAGATATTCTTCCCAGAACTAGAAAATAAATCTTAAGTTAAAATAAATCATAAAAGATCCAGAGTGTGAAACAGCAATCCTGAATAAGAGATCAACAAAGGACCCATCTCAATGTCTGATCTTATAATATCGGGATGTCACGGCACCACCACAAAAACAAGACCATAGAATAGAGGGCCTAGAAATGAGCCCTGACTGTAACATCTGTCTAATTCTTTCAGTGAGTGAGGGTGTGTGTGTGTCCATGTGTGTTTGTGTGTATGTGTGTGTGTACACGCCCATGCATGTAAGTCCACATGCTTGTGGGGGCCAGAAGTCAATCTTGGATGTGAATCCTCAGGAGCCACCACCGTGTTTTGAGACAGAATCTCTCACTGAGACCTGGAGCTCACCAGTTAGGCAAAGTTGACTGGCCAGAGAGCCATGGGGAGTCCCCCTTTCTCTGCATGCCAGCACTGGATATTCTATGCACACATCACCGTTTATGAGCATCAGACTCAAGTCTGCTTGCACAGCAAGTACCTTACCTGCTAAGTTGTCTCTATAGCTCCTGGTTTCTTACAAAAGGACCAAAGTCATTATGCAAAAGGTAGTATTCGGCCTGCGATCTAGGAAAACTGGATATCTGCATGCAGAAAAATTACAAACCCCATTCCTTACTCTGTACCAAAATCAGCTCAAAAGGCATTACAGACTTTAATGTAAACTTGGAACTACTGTGGGAAAACACTTCTAGATGGAGGATGGATGACTGCTTTCAGAACGGGCTCCAACTGCTCAGGGAATAATAGCAGGAATTGACAAATGGACTTCTATCAAACTAAAAAGCTCCCCACAGCAAAGGAAACAATTACCAGAGTGAAGAGAGACAGCTCCAGGGAAGACGATCTGTGCCAGGTACAATTCTGACAGGGATCAATACCCAGAATATATAAAGTACTTAAAAATTAAACAACAGGGGGCCAGAGAACATTTCAGGGCCCATGAAGGCAGAAGGATCAGAGGATGCCACTGGACAGGAGATGCCAAGGGTCCAGAGGCCTCCAGCCCCCAAGCCCCAGGGAGCCACAAAGAACTCAGTCAAAGAGACCAACAGCTCTTATTTCAGCACCATATGGAACCTACTAGAAACAGGGATTTGAGCACTTCAGCTTTCAGCTCAGCCACTCAATGTCAGTAATCCATTTGGCAAGTATCCTTTCCCTCTCTTATTTTTAATTCATTGGCCTTCTGCTCTTACACAGACGTCTCATGATGGTTTTGCTCGTGAATTGCTCGGCCACTTTGGGATTGTGGTCATGTTTTTCCACCTTGCCTGCTAAACAGTGTTCTTTATTATCCTCCTTGCTGCACATACCCCAGTCTTTCCTTTCCTCCCTTCTCTTTTCTGTATGTCCCTATCCTCTTATTTCTGTCAGATATTTTAAATTTTCCTGTGTGTCTGTCTGTGTGCCATGTGTGCTTGGTATCTAAAGAGACCAGAAGAGGGCCTCCGATCCACTGGAAGGAGAGTTCCAGATGGTTGTGAGTTACTACGTGGCTTCTGGGAATTAGATCCAGGTCCTCTGGAAGGGCAGCTGCTAGTGTTCTAACCGCTGGGCTTTCTCTAGTTCTTCCTTTTACTTCTTAGTTACAGCCATGCATAGTTAACAGTCTCTAAAATCTGTAGATCTAACAGTACCCAACTCTCCTCTCTCAGCTACTTTGTCCATTTTAATGTTTTTCTCTCTTCAAAGCTGATCTAATACTTATCCTACTGCTATCCGCCCCATCTTTTCCAGGCTGTTCTAATTCTTAGTCTTACTTACCCATCCCCCACTCCTCATCTTCTTAACTAAAGTCTCTGTGTGCTCTATACTCTCCTTGGTTGTTTGCCTTCCAGACATTTTCTTGAGGTGGAGTTTCTCTGTGTAGACCAGGCTGTCCTAGAACTCACTCTGTAGACCAGGCTGGCCTTAAACTAATAGAGATCCATTTGTCTCTGCCTCCTGAGTGCTGGGATTAAAGGTGTGTGCCACCATTCCCAGCCTTTTTTTTTTTTTTTTTTTTTTTTTTTTTAATGTCTAAGGGGTCACTGTTGTTATTTAGCTATTGTGACAATACTGAACAGCTGTGAATGCTTCCCAGTTAATACTCTACTCTGAGGATATTATATAGCTTATTACACCAGACACTTGGGGGCTCCCAAACTGAGGAATTGTTTTCTGAATTATCACTTTCCAAATTCCATTAGAACATTACAAATACTGAAAAAATTAGCTGAAAAAGTAAAGAAAAAGCATCAGATTTATAAACCCCAACACATTAGCTTAAGAAACACAACAAGGCAAGACAACTTAATTAAACCCCAGAAAGAGAACTTGGGTAATAATTGTATATATTTTCAAAGATACAAAGTAGTAACTGAATAAAATAAGGAAGACCACAGATGATACCAAAGAGGACTTCCACAAAGAGAGGAAAATAATGAAGCAAATTTGAGAGGCTAGAAACAAAGTATAAGTGCGGGAAAAGCTGCAGGAGGCATGTCTCAGTAACAGCGTGGGTCAAGGAGAAGGCAGAATATCTGAATTTGAAGACTTGATTGGCAACAAGAACAGTCCAACAAATCAAAGGACAAAGAAGAATGACTGGTGGAATTTTCAAAATAAAGAGGAAACTCTGAAAAGACAAACTGCCTAAGTTATAGATATAGAAAATGTGAAAGGATCTCATTCTAAAGACATAGAAAACATTTTCAAAAGAATTAAAGCATAAATTTTCCAGATTCAAGAAACAAAATGTGAGTTTAGATATAGAAGGTATTTATAACACTAAACAGATAAGGCTAGAAAAATTCTTCCATCTCCATATTATAATTAAAACACTCTTAAAGGAACAGAATTGATGGAATGAATGAGATTTATCAGACTGACTCACAGGTGTGGTTGGCTAGTCTCACAGTAGAGACACCAAGAATCCAGCAGTTGTTCAGTCCACGAGGCTGGACGTTCTAGCAGTCCCAATCTGGTGCTGGAAGCCTGGAAGGTTGCTGGCAAGATGCTGGTCTTCAGTCTGCAAGGGAGTCCTGAGACATTGGATTGAATACAGGATTAGGATAGAAAACTTGCCAGGGGACAGAAGCAGGCAAATACCAAGAGCTCTCTTCTTCTGTGTTCTTCTATGTGGGTCATCACTACAAGGTATAGCCAGATTCAGGGTGGAGCTCCCCACCTCAAATACTCTGAAAAAACAACCTCGCAGGAATGCTCAGCAACCTGGGTTTTAGTTGACTCTACATATGGTCAAATTGACAACCAAAATTACCCACTTCAAATACTAAATATAGATAACAAAAATATAAATTGGAAGTAGCGACAGAGAAGCACCAAGTCCACCACATTACACGTTACTCTGAAAGCCAGAAGGGCATGGGATGCTATATTTAAAAAGCTCTGGACAGTGAGAACAACTTGCCTACTTAGGCTAATATGCCCAGCAAAACTATCTATCACACTTGAAAGAAAAATTAAGAAGCTTTCATAATAAAAAATAAATGAAAGAAATTTATGATCATGAAGCCACTTCAATAGAGGATACTTGAAAAATTCTGATAGAGTAAACAGCAAACTAGTCTCCTTATGAAGAAGGCCACAGGAAAGACCAAGGCAGGCTAGAATAGTGCCTATCAAGAGATAAGGAAACCCAATCTAACCATTACAAAATAAACAGGATGACAGAAATCAATACACAAATTACAACAATAATTCTAAATATTAGTGTCTCAATTCCCCAATGAAAAGACACAGACTAGTAGAATGGATCAAGTCATAGGAACCATCTATTTATTGTCTTCACAAAAATATACCTCAACACAAAGGATAGACACTGACTACCTTGGGATGAAAGGCTATAAAAAGATATTCTGAGCAAATGGACCTAGGAAAGAAGCAGGTATCACCACTGTAATATTTGACTTCACACCAAAACTGGTGGGGAAAAATATTGGTTAAGAAAACAATAAACCAAGAAGACATTACTATTCTTTTTTTTTTTAACAACCTAGTCTTATATTTCCTGCATCTACAAATACAATTATGTTTTCTTTTTTTAATTATTATTATCAACAAAGAAGTCACACTTTCTATCCTTGTATATCCTTATTCAAGGTCCCTTCCCCCTCCCACCACATCAGGTCATTCTCTCTTCTCCACAACTCCCCCCCCCCGGGGCAGTCGGTCCCCAAGGTCCCACTGTCCCAATATTGCTTAGTTCAGCTTCCACTCCTGGCAAATCCAGTTTTCTCCCCCCAACACCAAGACTGAGTCAGGTGTTCCTGTAGGGGGAGTGAGATCCAAGGAGTCAGTCCAGGGTGTTTCTGATCCCAAGCTGTTCAGTGGTTGTGGTTTTCAGCTTGGGCATGCTTGGCTTTTTTCTTGTTTGTTTGTTTGTTTAGAGTCCACTAATGAGTGAGTACATCCCCTGCTTATCTTTCTGGGTTTGTGATACCTTACTCAGGAGGATACTATTCTAAACATATGTCCCAACACAAGTACCTCCAATTATATAGAATAAATATTACATATATAGAATTCCAGATTGACCCAGTACAGTCATAGAATGTGACTTCTATACTTCATCCTTACTGCTCAATAAAAAAATGAACATAAAATATCTGAATTAAATTATAGAGCAAATGGACTTAATAGACATTTACAGAATATTCTATTCAAATACTTCAGAATATACTTTTCTCTTTAGCAGCCCATGAAACTTTCTCTAAAATAGATTATATTTTAGGATATAATGCAAGTCTTAACAAATATAGAAAAACTGAAATAATTCCTTATTTTTTTCTGATCACAGTAGAATAAGACTGTAAGTCAACAGCAAGAGAAATCCCAGCACATACACAAACTGTTCAGGCTTAAATAATAAACTATTAAACAATAAATGGGTCTTTAGAGAAGTCATCCCCAGAACTTAATGGTAATAAAAACACGATTATCAAAACCTATAGGATACAAGTTTATAGCTGCAAATGCCTACTTTAAGAAAGCAAAGAACCAGACTAGAGAGGTGGCTAAGGCTTACAACCAAATAGAGAAAAACTCAGAGGATCAGGCCTCTGGCTCTAGAGAGGCCAGAAAGCATTTTGTAAGGCAATAGAAACATTGAAAACAAACAAAAACAGAAATATTTAAAATGAAAGAAATGGTAATTCAAAATTTAAAAGACAAGACCATACAGAAGAATAAGTTTCTCGGATGGAGGATAAAGTTAGAACAGTAATATAGACAGACATATATAAGGGGGCAAAAAAAAAGTGTGAGACTTTTAAGAAATCTGGGATGCATTTAAAAGGCCAAATCTGAGAAGTTAAGGTATGAAAGAAGGTGTAAAGGTAAAGCCAAATGGAATACACAGACTTGCTAAATTATAGCAGAGAATCTCCTAAGTTTATGGGGAAAAAGCAGAAATCCAAATGCAAGAGGTACACAGAACTCAGCGTAGACATGACCAAATAAGAAACTCTGCAAAATACATTATATATCAGGATTTTGAAAATACAAAGCATAGAAATAATCCTAAAAGTAGCATGGGAAAGAGTCAACTCAAATACAACAGCAGAAATATTAGAATTACCCCAGAGTTTTCATCAGCAACCATAGGCTGACAGGAAAGAAACATCCAAGCTATGAAAGAAAACAGCTGTGGTCAAGAATTCTATACCCCACAAAGCTATCTTTCAAAATTTATGGGAAAATAGAAGTATTTCAAGACAAACATGAATTAATTCAATTCATGGCAGCCAAGGCAACACTGCAGAAAATTCATAATTGAATACTTACTTTATAGGGAGGAAAAAGAAAGACTGTTTCATGTGACTATGAAAATGTAAATCTTACGTATACACAGTAGGTCAACAAGCTAGATTTGGGGGGGGGGAACTCCCGTGTCCAACACACAGCAAACCCTCAAACCAAATACAAGAAAAAAAAAGAAATATCAATAATTCAGTAAATCAGAACATCACCTAACAAACTTATATGAAGTAGCAACCTCCTTTTTATAGCAACTTTAAGTACAAATGGCCTCAACTTACCACTAAAAAATACAGACAAATAGATTGGATTAAAATGCAAGAATTAACTGTATGTCATCTCTGAGACACATACTTAGCTGCCAAGTTATCCTAAACTTTATTATTAAAGAATGGAAAACAAAATACCAGGGAAACAGAAAACACAAACAAGCAAGTATAGCTATCTTTGTATCAGACAAAGCAAACTTTAAACCAATACCAATTAGAAGATATATAGAGGGATGTTAGATTATTAAAAGGACAATTAATCAAATAGATATAACAATTGTGAACATTTACATGTCAACTATTGGAGTTCCTGACAGCCTAAAGCAAACACTGAAGGGGTGAAAGACCATAGAGGTCTGACACACTGGTTGTGGGAACTTCCATACTCCACTCTCATATTTATATGAGTTTTCCAAACTAAAAACATGTAAAGAAGCTACATATCATAAATATACTATAGATAAACTTAATAGATATATACAGAATATTCTTCCAACAGATAAGTATTGTACATTCTTTCAGCAGCACATGGAACCATTTCCAAAATTGTTTATATCATAATACAGAAATTAAGTTTCAACAGATACAAAATAAATGACACAAATTGAGATAGTTATTTGAGCTTTATTAGATTATAATAAAATGAAACTAGAAATTAAAACTGGGAAGCTACAGAAAATGTAAAAATACTTAAGGACTAAACAACATATAATTGAATCATTAGTAAGTCATCCAATGAATCAGAAAATAAATTTTACAATTACTAGAGACAAAATAATAATAAAAACCTATCATATTAGAACCTTGGGGATGAAGCCAGGGCAGTCCCAAGAGGAAAGTTTACAGTGACTAGTGCTCATATTAAAAAACAAAATCAAACAAACAAGGCAAAAACCTTAGAGATATCCAATAAATAACCTAATGATGCACCTCAAGGATTTACAAAACAACCACCCAATTCCAAACACAGCAGATAGCAAAAAAAAAAAAAAAGTTATTAATATTAAATGAAAGATTATGGGAGAACTATTCATAAAAAGCTATACATAAAATCAACCAAATAAAAAGTTGAGTTTTTTAAATTAATGATAGTTAAATTTTTAACCATCCGATAAAAAGAATAAGAAAATACAAATTAACAAAATTAGAGATCAAAAGGATATTATCAGAACAGATCCAATAAAATACAGAACGCTACAGATTACTACAAAACTTAAATTCTAAAAAGCTGAATAACTCAGAAAAAGTAGAAAAATTTGTAAACACATATAATTTACCCAAATTAAGCCAAGAAGAATATAGGTAACTCAAAGTGCATCATTATAAGCAACATAAAGCTGTCATACAAATCTGCCTCAGAAAAGCCCAGGACCGGAGGCAATCACTGCTGAGTCTATTGAACTTTCAAGGAAGATCTCAAATCAATTCTCAATTTATTCCACAATTAGAAAGCAAAGGAACACATAACTAAACTCCACCTACGAGGCAGAGTGATATTCTCATATCAAAACCAGGAAAAAACACATCAACAGCAAAAACCAAACCAAACCAAAACCAAAACAAACCACCAACCATCTCTTTGATGAACAAAGATGAAAAAATTTTCAACGAAACACTTGTAAACTGGATTCAGAAACACATGAAGAATATTAGACATCACAACCACCTGGGCTTCATCCAGAAGAACAAAGCTGGTGCAACATACATAAATCAATAAATACAGTACATAGTATAAACAAACTTAAGAACAGAGATCACAAAATCATTCCAATTGATGCTGAGAAGGCCTTGGAGAAGTTTAACATGTCTTTGTGGTAAAAATTTTCAGACTTCAGGAACAGATGGACACATCTTAGCATAAGAAACAAGCTTCATAGGAAATAGAATAACAAATATTATAGCAAATAAAAACAAATTGAGATTACTTCTTCTAAAATGAGAAATAAAACAAAGATGCCTTCTTTTGGGTAACAGAGTGTTCAAAGTGTTAGCTATAGCAGTTAGATGACGGGAAAGCAGAGGAGGGATAATATAGGAAAGGAGACATCGAATATCAAACTACTCTATTTGCAGATGACATAATTCGATACTTAAAAGACCCTCCAGAATCTACTAGAAAACTCCTGGATCTAATAAACATTTATGTGGGGGGGGGCAATACAATTTTCTGAAACTGCCTTTGCCCAAGGATTGAACTTTATCCAGACATTGCTACCAAGCCAATGTTATGCCTTGAGATACATTAAGATTATATATAAAAGTTATGCTAGTATGTATTCAGCCTGTTTATGTTCAATCTGCCTTCATAAGAACAGTGTAAAGAAGCTTACTGGGTCTTGGGTTTTACATATTAGGTTCAATGTACAGCTTTAGTGTTAAATCATATCTTCTTTCATGCCCTGACCCAGAATGATGTATATATACACACGTGTATGTGTGTGTTTCTGTGTGTGGTATGTATGTATGTGTACAATCACAAATAAAACAAATATAACTATTGGAAGCAACACATGGATATAGGTTGCTAATATCTGCTTGAGATTTTGGGTGACACTGAATATCAGTTGGTATCAGATAAGTAATGTCATCCCTGTTAAAAATTTTGGTGAAGACTTTCTTGCTCTTTCCTGTACCATGTGCTCTGTGCTATTCAGCAAAGCTTTTTGTTAGGGAGAGGCACAGCAGGACAGGCAACAGAGACAGATAAAACACTCAGAACAGACAGGCTATAGATAGGCCAATAACCACAAACTACAGATCGATGGAATTCACAGGAAGAGAAGCGGAGAATTCAGATTTAAGCTTATTTAGTTAAAATACTATTGCATGAATTCTATTTAATATTATAATAAAACTTGGAACCAGATATTAGAAAAAAGTTGAAATATCAAAGAGACAGGGACCAAACCATAGCCAGTCCTCATCCAGCCAACTCCTAAGGCCAAATAGGGTAGGTCCAGTCTCCAGGAGTCCTCAAAGGTGGGTGCCATCACAGCCTGGTTCTTCTTGGCCTTGAACTCACAGAGATCCAGAGGATCTCTGCCTCCCAGGTGCTGGAATTAGAGGCGTGAATCCCACTCCCTGACTTTCATGACTTGGTTCTGTCCTCTGATATTTCAGGCTATTTTATTAAACATACCACCACAAAATATTTTAAAAGAAAGTAATTTTTGTCTCTTCTTAATGCAATATTGACAAACTTTGATGCCTCCTCTGAGGTTCATATGTACCAACGATGCACACCTAGAGAAAGAAATAAGAAAAAAACATACCATTCAAAATAACTCTAAACTGGCGAGAGATGGCTCAGTCATCAACGGCTAGACTCACAACCAAAGTAACTCCCCCAAAATTTAAATATTTAGGAATATACCTAACCAAAGAATAGAACAACCTCTACAATGGAAAAGGAAATCACAGATGATAAATGTGATAACAAGACATTCCATTTTTCTGGGTTGGTTGACTTAATATTATGAAAACAGTTATACAACCAAAATTAGTCTACAAGTTTAATAAAATGCATTTAAAAATATCAATGTCATATATCATAGATTTAGAAAAAAATCAAAAATTCATATGAAGCCACAGTTATGCTACAGAGCTGTAGAGATAAAGACAGCCTGGTACTAACATAAAGGTAGATATATAGACCAGTGGAACGGAATAGAGGTCCCCAAATAAAATAACAAATGCATGTCCACTTTTTTTTTAACAAAGGCAGCAATATTGGGAAAAAAAATAGTCCATTTAACAAACAGTTCTGGCAAAATTGGGATATACTGGCAGATGAATGAAATTCAATTCAGATCTTTTACCTTGTACAAAAATCAATTCAAATGTATTAACAACCTTAAAATCTAAAACATGCAGAAGAAAACAAAAGACTCTGCAAGACCTTGAGGTAGGCAAGAACCTCAACAGAGCACCAGTAGCACAGGAGACTGGATTATACAAACACACAAGTGTCTGCACACAAAAAGAACTAATTGTTAGAACACAAAGATGGCCCATGGAGTGTGGGAAAATCTTAACGTGCTCTTCAGTCAAAGGGCTAATATTCAGAATTTGTGAAGAACAGCAGAAACTAAATAACAATGACATAAAAATAACAATCAACCAATGGGAAAATCAGAACAAAACAGCTTTTGGGAAAAAAAGGGAAATAAAAATGACCAATAATTATCTTCAGAGATGTTCTGTATCTCTGGCCACTAGGGATATGCAGATTAGCATTTCTTTGAGAAAGCACCTCACCGTGCTATTTAAATGGCTGCCATCAACAAATCTGATCACAAATGCTGGAGGGAAATGTGAGAAGCAGAGCTTGCATCTACTGCTGGTGGGGGGTGCAAATTATGACATCTGACATTATGAAATCAGTTTGCAGATTTATCAAAAGTTAATGGAACCACCCCGTGACTCCGTATTTCACCCTCATGCTTCTAATCAGAGAACTTCACATTCTACCATAGAGATAGTTGCACACTTGTGTGTACTGCTGCTGTGGTGAATACAGCAGTGTGCTGGGAAGTTTTAGGTCAACTTGACATAAGCTAGAGACATCTTGGAAGAAGGAACCTCAATTAAGAAAACACTGTGGTTTGTTTTCTTTGCTGATAATTGCAGTGGGAGGGCCCAAGTCAATGTGGGCAGTGCCAGCCAGAGAAAGCAGGATGAACAAGCCATGAGGGAAGAAGCCAGTCAGCAGCCCTCTCCAGAGCACCTGCCCTCAGATCCCTGTCTTGAGTTCTTGCCCTGAATTCCTTGGGTGATGGACTACAAACTCTAAAATGAAATAAATTTCCTTCTTAAGTTGTTTTTGATCATATTGTATTATTAGAAAGAAACCTACTAAGACAACAAGGTAATAAAATCAACCTAGTGTTACATTAACAAATGAATGGATAATGTAAATCTGATGCATATATGAAACAAAATACTATTCAACTATAAAGAAAAATGAAATCACAAAACTTCCAGAAAAAATGGATAGACTTAAAAGTATAGTGTTAAGATAGGCCACAAAGCTTCAAAAAGGAAAAAAAATATCTGAATGTTACCGTCCTGAGTAGATCATAGCCTTTGTGTGTGTGTGTGTGTGTGTGTGTGTGTGTGTGTAAACAAATGTTCATGTGGGTCCAACAGAACGTGCAGAATGGAGAATGGGAACAGGTAAATGTTAGGCAATGAGAAAATGAGAAAGGACTACAGAGTCGTAAAAGAGAATATAAGGCTAATTGTTCTTCTAGCTTTAAATTTGTCATGGGTTTGCATTTTTCATATTGAATAAAATTATATTTGATAGTGATACTATAAAATCCATTGTGAAGCTCTATGGCTTCAGGCCGGCTCCTCTAACTGGGTAGCTTGCTGGGTAGCAAACTTTCAACTGTTTGTTAAGAAGGATTGACCCCGGCTCTGGCGAACCTGGCTTCATGCTATTTTATATTTGCATGTTTTAATTAGAGAAACAACAACAGAAGCCAGAGGGGACTGGACAAATGGCCCAGAAGTTAAAGCCAAGTACTGCTCTTCAGAGGACTTGAGTATCCACACCTGGCACCTCAACTGCCCCTAGACATCTGTTCAGCCCCAGTTGATCTGATGCACTTTCCTGGTCTCTTTCCACACCCAGATACAGGTGGCACTCACTCACACTGACATACACACACAAATAGAAAAATGGTTTGAAGTTAAAATCTTTTTATTAAAAAGAAGAAGAGAGAAAAAGATAAATTAAAGGGATTGCAAGTCAATGCTTCAGGATTCATCTTTAAAGCTGCCAATGAAGGAGAAACCAAACCCAAAGTTACCAGGAGAAAGAAATCTCTATGATCAGGGCAAAAATTAATGAGATAGAAATTTAAAAGAAAATACAGTGAATCAATGAAACAAAAAGGTTGTTTTTTTAGAAGATAAACAAGATTAACAAACTCTTAGCCAAACTAACTAAAAGAACGAGAAGACCCAAACTAATAAAACGGGAAACAAAGGGAGGCATTACAACAGATACTGATGAGATTAAAAACATCACTAGGTCTTGTCTTAAAATATATATATTCAACTAAAATGGAAAGTGTAAAAGAATTGGATTAACTTCGAGATACATGTTACCAAAATTAAACCAAAATGAGACAAATTATTTAAAGATATTGAGAACAAGTAGTTAAATTAAAACAGTAATTAAAAATCTCCTGACTAAAGAAAGTCCAGGTGCAAATGGATGAATGGATGAACTGGGTATTATCAGACATTTGGAGGGGACAAGACACCAATCCTCCTCAAGCTTTTCTGCAAACGAGGAAGGGACATGACCATATGCTCTCTGTGTGAAACTGTACCAGCCTGATACCAAAAGCAAACTAAGATGTAACAACAATAAAGAAAATTATAGGGCAGGCTCCCTAATGAATATAGGAGATAAGAGCTTTCTCAACAAAATTCTTGTCAACTGAATTCAAGAGGCCACCAAAAAAGAACATTTACCACAATCAATTGGCTTTGTTACTGAGATGCAAGGATGGGTCAATATATGTAAATCAATACATTTCATTAACTACATAAATGGACCCAAGGACAGAAATCACAGGGTCATCTCCATAGATGCAGAAAAGATTTTTGACAAAATCAAATATCCCTTCATATTAAAAGTCCTCAAGGAACCTGAACTAAAATGAGCGTATTTCAACATCATAAAGGATGTATATGGCAAACCCATAGTCATCGTTATATTAATGGGGGAAATCTCAGAGCATTTCTGCTAAAATCAGGAACAACAAGGCTGTATGTGTTCTCTATTTTACTGGAAGGCTTAGATAACCCAAGAAGACAAGAGTGAAATCCAAAAGGACACAGATAGGAGATATTTCCAGACATAAGCGACTTTAGAAATTCCACCTTTAGAATCAAAAACCACCTTCAGCAAAAGGGTAGCATGCAAAATTAATAAACAACATCACTAGTTTCTTTATAGTAATAGTAAGTACATTGAACAAGAAATCAGGATGAAAAAATCCTTTTGCTATAGCCATAAAGCAACCCCAAAACTCCTGAAGCAAACCTAACTAAGGATGTGAAAGACATCAATAGTGAAACGTTGAAGCCCTGAAGAAGACCAGGAACACACTGGAGGATGGGAAGATCCATACTTGGGGACTGAAAGAATAAATAACTGTGAAAGGACTATCATACCAAAACAACCTACAGATCCATGAGATTCAGTCAGGTTCCAGGTCCACAGAAACAGACAAAGCTATTCTAAAATTTATACAGAAACATGAGAGACTCCAATTGGCCAAAGTAATCCTGAACAAAAGATTACTGAAAGAAGTATCAATGTGCCTGATTTCAAGTTACTCTGCAGAGCCATAGTATTGGAAACAACACATCACTGACCTAAAAATAGACTCAAGATCAATGGAACAGAACATAGGGCCTTGTTACGAGGTCACATAACTATGGCTATCTGAATTTTAATAAAGATGCTAAAAATTCACATGGATAAAAAGATAGCATCTATGACAAATGGTACTGGAAGCCTGTCATTAAGCATTTGGTGAGATTTGTCTGTGAAATCAGCCTAGCCAGAATTTTGATTTTAGTTTTTGGAAGGTCAATCATAAAAGAAAGTCCTGTTCAGGAAGACATACATCAATTCTATCCATGTTCTTCCAACAAGAAGCAGGGAGCACAAGTGTCCAACTCACTGTAGAATGTGAGTCTGCAATTACTCTGTTACCAAAACTAAAAACATTCAAAGAAAAGAAGTGGGAAACTGGGATGACAGGATGGCTTAGCAGATAAAGAAAGGCAGGTGCTGTGCAAACATGGTAACCTGGGTTAGAGTCCCAGAGCCCACGTAAAGGTCGAAGGGAGAGAACCAGCTGGACAGAATTGTCCTCTGTTCTTCACACACCATCTTGGTGCATACACACACACCATCATGTTTCACACACACATACCATTATGGTGCACACACACACCATCATGGTACACACACACACACACATACCATCATGGTGCACACACACACTCATACACTCATACACACACACACACCATCATGGTGCACACACACACACACCATCATGGTGCACACACACACACACACACACATGAGTGATTAAAAGGAAGGAAACAAAAGAGCACTTTATACCTCATGAACTGATATATGAAAATCAAGAACAGAACAACAAAATAACACACAAGAAAGAACTCACCTTGAGCCAGTGCAGCTATTCCTGGGAAGGTAAAGCAGGTCAACTTTAGAACAAACCAACACCATTTGCCACCTCAGCCTACTAAATAATAAAAGCCTTATGATCATCTCAACAGGTCAAGAGAAAAGAACACAGTAGACTCAATGTCCAGTATGATTGCAATATCTCAGTAAACTGTGAAAAGAAGGTGCTTTGTCACAGAGCCTTCTGTATGCCAAAAGGTAGCTATGAAAGCTACCACTAACATCACACTTAGCGGTGAAGGTCTCAGCCTTTCCAACACCAGAAACAAGGCCACGGTGACTGCCTACCACATCTGTGCAACACGATATAGTTGCCTCCTTGCTGCAAGGCAAGAATGAACTCTGGGGACAGATGGTGATGGTAACACGGTGATGTAAATGCACTTAATGTCACAGAACTTTGTACGTCAGTGAGCTAGAATGGTAAGCTTTGCATGTGTGATTTTCCACAATTTTAGAAAATTAACTACATTATCAAGTCCAAATGAACACTCCACAGCTGAAAAGCAGAATATGGAAGTGGTAGACCCGGAGATGTGATGGAGTTTGCCTAGCCTATGTGATGTACTAGCTTGACTCTCACCTCAACAACAGCCTCCTCAAGTGAAATATTCATTGAATGTTCATGGCAGAAATGACAAAAGAAAGGGTCACTGGACTTAAGGACAGATGCAAGATAACAGAGAGAGAGAAAATTGAAGGCCCAGGAAGTGCAATAGAGCATGAAAAAGAAATAGAAAAGAATTGGCAAGAAGGAAATAACCTGTGTTTATTGATAGTTGACTTGCTTGTCTACAAAAACAAAAACCAAACCAAAACAAAAAAACCACTAAAAATCCACTGGTGTTCACAAAAAAAGAGGACCTAGAAGGCTAAATTATTTTAGTGAGGGTATAGAATTAAAAGGCTATACTGTAAAATTGGTCATGTTTTTATATATTAGGAAAGAATATTTAAAAAATGGATTTTAAGTCAGTGTTACACAGAACTCATGGTGGGAACCCAAAGTGAACAGCATTCAATTGTCTGTCAGTAGAAGAACAATTAAAGATGCTTTTTAGATTTATTTTTAATCATATGCCTCCCTCTGTCTGCTAGTATGTGTGTGTGTGTGTGTGTGTGTGAGAGAGAGAGAGAGAGAGAGAGAGAGAGAGAGAGAGAGAGAGAGAGAGAGAGAATGTTAATATAGATGACCACAGATGAAGGTGTGTATTTCCCTGGAGCTGGAGTTATAGAGGGCTGTGACCTGCCTAAAGTGGGTGCTAGGAACCAAACTTAGGATGCTCTGCAAGAATAGTGAGTATTCTTAACCACTGAAATATCTCTCCAGCCTCCAATCTAATTTTATTTAATAAAATAAGATGTGCTATGTGTGGGCAGCATTTCAAAAGGAAATGCAGGGTGCAGGGGGCTGGCTCAATGGATAAAGTACTTACTGAGAGCGAATGCCTGAGTTGAGATCTGGAGCATCCACATTGCTGGTGATTGCTCTGACTCTGCCTGGGAAAGCTACGGTAGACCTCAGGGCACCTGTGCAGCCAGCCTAGACTAATAAATGAGCTCCAGTTCAGGGAAAGACACTGACTCAAAAATTAACATGGAGAGTGATTGAAGAGAATATCTGATGCTGATCTCTGTCCTACATGCGTGCACGCACGTACTCTCTCTCTGTCTCACACACAACTGCTTTAGACACACATACATACTACTTACGTTAATTCACACATACACACACTGGCAAGCACACCCACACAATTGCATTGGACACACACATACTCTTTAATTAAATTCATTTAAAATGATATTTTAAACTTAATTATAATAGTAACATTGAACATTTAAACAAACAAAAAAAATCACACACTGAAATTAACCAGACCCAAAGACTATAGAGCTCTGTGAATTTCCATATATTTAGAGTAGCCATTTGAAACCGAAGCTATGGAGCTTTACATTGGATTTTATACTTTACTATCAAACACATTTTTATGCACTTATTCACCATTAAAACAAAGCTGCCACCACCACCACCACCAAAAATCCACAACCGAAGTAGGAATAAAAAAAATTAGCTTTATGTCTTCTTTCATAAGCATGTTTTTAAAATAAATATATTTATTAATTCTTCTACAATATATTTTGATTATATTCATTTCCACTTTTTCCCAGATCCCTCCTCTCCCCTCTCTGCTCAACTTCATGTTCTCCTTTTTAAAAATTCAATAACTTATTGACAGCAGTTTACACTGTGCATATAATTTTTCCCCTTAAAATAAGGAAACTGGTTCCTTTTCTCGAAAGCTGGACCAGTGTTCCAGGTGGAACGAACAGTTGCAGGGGGGCAGACTCTGTTTCCATCTGCCTCCTCATGATGGTCAGCTTCACTGCCATGGTGGAAGAATGGTGTTCCCAGGAGATGGGAGTTAAGCTTTTCAAACACTTAGAACTGGGCACAGATTCAGGTTCGCAAGATGAAAAAGAATCTGTGGGCAGATGGTGGGAGGGAGCCATCGTTGTGAAAGTACCCGGCGCTGTGCAGCTGTACCCAGCAACAGGTTTAGCTGATAGGTTTTCCCTGTGTGTTTGGCCACAATTTTAGAGAATTTAAAAACTCAAGACTCTCAGCTTCAACGCTGGGAAGTACAACATGTCAAAGGAATGATCATCAAATGTGCTTTTATAATGGAGACCACAAAAAACAAACAAACAAACAAGGTAAGTAGATGTAAAGACAATAGAACAGTAAAGGAGTGAGCCTCTGTGATCAGCCAGCTGATTCCTGTCAGCTGAGGCCCAGGCCAGAACTCAAATAGAAATAAAGCAAAACAAAACAAAAAGCCAACAACAACTTTTCAGTTGTTAAAATCAGTGGTAATTGAGGGCTGGGAGACCACTCAGTGGTATGAGGAACTGAGTTTAGATCCCCAGCACCCACTAGAGTTGCTACACTCTAGTATACATTGTAGTGCTGGGGCTGGGAAGGCTGAGACAGGAAGATCCCTGGAGCTTGCTGGCCATCCAGGCTAGCAAGATGGGTGAGCTCTGGGTTCAGTGAGAGACCCTAAGGTGGTTGGGTTGAAGAAGATGTCCAACATAGACCTTTTTTTTTTTTTTTTTTTTTTTCAAACTTTTTCACAACTGAGATTTTATTGGTTGAGGAGCAGAGTACACAGACATTTCAATTCTTAACACACGTACCCAAACTCTGATGAGTCATATATTGTGTTCACGTACCCGAGACACATGTTGTTTCTCCTTAAACTTATTCCAGTGATATTCCACCCTTAAAGTTGGCCAAGT